>MJUU01027038.1:8605-19716 GCA_002080025.1 Modiolus philippinarum | reverse complement strand
AAACCACTGCCGGCATCTCAAACAATACAGGCTTAAACCGATGACGCATTTTAACCAGAGAGCTTTTTAATCATTCAAGTGTTATCCTCTGAAAATACTAAGCCAAAAACATTAGTGATCTTTTGAAAATTATATGTGGTAAGTGCAAACCCCATCCCAATCTGTCGCTATTTGGAAACAGAATTGAATTCTTTTAAAATACATTCACTGGTTTTGATCTCTAAAACGACTTCCCTCATTGAAGAAAAACTTGGTAAAAAGGAATTGATCCATTTAAGTTAGTAACTTTACAAAAAGCTTAACAGATGGCTGCTAGTTAGGAACATTTTAGCATTGAAGTTTTGGGAAAAAAAGATCCAATTTTAACTTTGTAGGGGAAAACAAAGATCTTTGAACTCATCTTGCCAATATCATCAAATTTGGTGGTAGTAGTTCTTACTTAGCACAGATTTTTATATGTCCTGCATATTAGCACCTCATCCTAGATTGTCACTCAATGGAAAATAGGTTTCTATTGTATAGAATGGGACACAAACTGTATTTCGATAACATAGGTCACTGTAGTCTGACGGTATCGCTAGTAGAGGGCATGCTTACCCGACCGGAGCATTGATTTCACCTTTCGATTTTCATGGGAGTTCACACCGTAAATGTATTTGTTCTGAATGTCTTCTTTTTATTCCCATGCTTTGTGGTTTTCTCATTTTCTTGTTTCATCTTTTTACTGTGTTCCCGTTTTGGCCATTTTTATGGATTTCGATTTTTAAAAAAAATATCACATAACGTATTCCCTAAGCATTTTACTGCCGTTATTTTTAATCAAAGTAAGTGAGAACCGAACCGTCAATCAAAACGAATAATCCAATTACGATAACAACATCGGAAACAACAAAGAAATAGAGACACAACACGAGTACGGCAAAGAAATGAAAAATTAGCACACACACACATAGATGAACAATACGGACCCAATTTGATCATACAAGTCTTACATGGTTCCCTCAAAATTATGCCCTGGTGCTCTGTCAACCGTCTATGATAAATGTAACATATTCTAACGCTGAAACACATTCAAGGATCTTCTCAGGTAAAACCTCTTCGTTCATGCTACTTCCATAATGGATACCATAGATGACATAGGTAAACATAGAATCAAATGGGCAAATGCATTTATTTTTTTCGGTTATTTCATTTAGAACAGAAATTAAACTTATAAATGATCCATTTTAAAAATCGATTGTGAAAAAAAAAATAAATAAATTTTAGCTCAGTCCTTGAATGTAAGCTTCCGTTCCATAGACGATGCACTTTCTCTAAATACTCCAAAATTCAAGGAATATTTACACCAGATCTATCCCTATAAGTTTGATATTTAAAAGACTACTGATACACCTATTTCAGCTTCCTACTTAGATTTTTTTATATACATTGACGATGAATGATGTTTGAAATCTAACCTATATGAAAAACATTATCATTTAAACTTCCCTATTATGATTTTTTCCCTATTTCTGAGAAGCAACATACCTAACCATCCAGCCTATGGAGTGATCATTTCATAGTTGATTCGTTGCTGTTGTGCATGTAGTTAATACAGTGATTTTTTAAATAGATCCAACTAAACTGTCCCAAAAGCTGCTGAGTCAAGGATTTGTTCAGCCGTTGTTACTTTCATCCCTACATAAATTCTATGGCCATCACCTTGACATTATTGCAAAAATGACATGCCTCTGTCCCAAATGAAAGCGGACATTTTCAGCTATATTTCACATATTTTACATATTAACCGGTTTTGACTCAAACCTAAATTGACTCACTGATAGTGTGGCAGATGTCGCATGCGGAGCAGGGTGTGCTTACCCTCTCGCAGCACTTGATGTTCTCCCTGGTTTTCAATGGAGTTCACACTGAGAGTGCCTTAATTTCTGAATGTCGTCTTGTGGCTGTGCCATGTCCTTGTTTTGTCCTTGCTTTTCTGGGTTCGCGTTTTTGCCTATCTATGGACTTTGATTTTTTGTGATCATCACTTCCCTAATTCTTATGGTATATATTCTACTGCCGTTGTGACAGGATAACATAGTTAAACAAAGACCCCTGGTAGAACTGAATACATTTTATCTGCACTAAAGAGAAATAAGTTGTAGAAATGGCCATCCGCAGAAACAGAATTCACAGTAACTGCAGTAATATGTTATTTACATCATTGGGCAATTGTCTTTTCTGTGATCTGTTGCCCGACAGAAATACTAAAACAGACGCCCATAGCATGCTAACAACGACTTTGTCTCATTAGCATTTAGTACGTGTCTTTTCACTGTTTAAAAAAGACAATCACAGCATAAAAACAACTACAGGGCAATCACCGAGTCACATGGAAGAAAACTTGGTATGATAAAATAATGTAATGTGGCTATCATAAACAAATCGACAGAATAACATCTTAGAATTACGAAAATGGAACAATTTTTAAAGTATGATAGTGCATCCATAAGCGAAATTATCTCATGAACAAGTACACCATTACTGAAATATATGGATAGTATAAATCTCTCGCAGGTTATCTAAAAGCTTAGTGAAAACCACCATCTACCAGAATCTATTACAAAAAAAAAAAAAAAAAAAAAAAAAAAAAAAACAGCCTACGACAATGTTTTAGAGAAAGGGGATGATCCTTAAATTTCAAATACAACTTTTTGAAAGTTAGATAGAAACAAACATTAATACTTGCCTTTTATCTTCTTAAGTAGTAACAGAACTGTGCCTACTTTCATGATACTCATACAAAAAAGATAACAAATACTTAATGGCAATACATTATATAATTTTATTATCAATAATAATTTAAATGCAAATAAATAAATTTTTAAAAGGCAATCTACAGAATGAACACAAAGCTATCGGGTGAAAATAGACCATATCCTACCTATGAAATCAGGATTTAACCAGACTATTTTTCAATACGTCACAGTATAGAAAACGTCACGTCATAGAGCCTTAAACGTCATGAGGTTGGTCACATCGGGTAGACATATTTGTAACGTTTATATGTGTAGGCAAACAACAATTGGTAAATCTGAATACCAGAACTTGGATATGGTCTATTATTTTTCTGCTTTTATTTAACTGAAGTCTTTTGTGTTTTGCATATATGCATTTAAAAACCATAGAGGTACAATAAATTCTCTTTGAGATTCTATAAGTCAACAACCACTTAAATTTGGCGTTTTATATGATTGTCAAATGTACATTACTGCTTTCATCTATTTTATACCGTAGAACAAAAATTACAAATAAATGTCAAGGAACACTAAGTCCTTTATTTTGTTCGACAATTAAAGCTTAATATGAAAATAAATATTTATTTCTTTATTGCTACGAGTCACAATTCATGGCAAAAATTCAAAAAGACCCTTCTAAACAGCATTTAGTGGATAAATTTAACAATACATATAGATATTTTGGCTTTAAATAATCCTGAATTTTCTAAATTTACAGATGAAATTTATCCTGCAGAACTTACTTTAAATAAATCCAATAGCAGCAGTGATATATCAATAAATCAAGGAAAGTTAAACACCAAGGTTTATGATAAAAGGGATGATTTCTCATTCCCTATAGTCAATTTCCCCCATCTCGACGACGATGTTCCGTTAGCCCTTCTTACGGGGTCTACATTTCACAACTTGTTCGATATGCACGAGTATGTAGTAATGTTTCTGACTTCAACGACCGAAATCTTTGTCTCACTGAAAAACTTCTGCATCAAGGGTTTAGATATCATAAATTGATAAAAACATTCTCTAAATTTTATTATAGATACATTGACTTATTAAGAAAATTTGGTTCTACATGCAGGGTTCTTATACATCAGGGCATTTCAACACGTTTCGCACATCTAAACTTCTATGGAAATATCATTTAAGAAGCGCATAAATTCAAAAATTGTCCTTCCAAACTTATTAATCCGTTGAACAAACTTATTTATAAAGGATCTAAATACAGCATTGTTGTTAAATCTTTACTTCTATTTTTTGTTGGCAAAAATATTGATCATCTCCTAAATGCTTTACACCTAGCTAAATTTAAACAATTTTTCATATCGGCAGTATTTGGCATTGCACAATAGCATGTTCTTCTTTCATAATTGATGATGTTGTTATACCAAATCTATTTAGAAGTATTTCAATTGAAAATTTCATATGTAAGAAGGCTTGATTTCATAGTC
This sequence comes from Modiolus philippinarum, assembly GCA_002080025.1. NCBI lineage: Eukaryota > Metazoa > Mollusca > Bivalvia > Mytilida > Modiolidae > Modiolus > Modiolus philippinarum. The sequence continues at coordinate 15,491 of MJUU01027038.1, read as the reverse complement.
AACGGAAATTATGTCCTTAGCCAGCTGTCAGTGACTGCGAGCAACCTGTGTGTATTGTCTTCATGTTTTGTGTATCTCATTGTTAGGCTACTAGTCTTGATAAGTTCGACTTTTTTCTACTTTGATTTTTACTGTGAGTCTTTTTGTGTATTTATTTTTAGCCATTCACCACACATAGGGGGAGGGTTGGATCCAAGAAAACGAGTTTAACCCCACCGCAATTTTTGCGCCTGTCCCAAGTCAGGAATATGTTGGTCATTGGCTTGTCCTTGTCTTCTTATAAAATTTTTTTTATTGATATTTGGGTTATTGGATGTGGTTTGTTTCCATTGATTTATTCACTTTTTTACCTTTTCGGGGCCATTTAGGGCTTACTTTATGTTGTGAGGTTCCTCACTGTGTTGAAGACCATATGATGACCCCTAGATGTTTTGTTTTTGGTCGTTTTAACCTGGACATGGGATGTTGTCTCCTTGACATTTACCCCATTTCCTTTCTTTTTCATATTTTTGCTAAAACCTTTTAAAATTATCAAATTGTAACAAAACAATACATATGTCAATTGTATTAATAATTTAGCAGTAACCACACATGAATTGGATAATAATCAACTATTTAAAGATAAATTGTTAATAATGACCATTTTTAGTGTGGAAAAAATGGCCACAACTTTATTTTTCAAAATGATGTACTGCTTACAAGTTTTCTTTTAAAAATGCAAAAATTTTTGAAATATTTCATTTTATTCAAAATAGGAGGCCACATTAATCTATTATAAAATGTGGGTGAAAATACGCTTTGATTGTTGTTCTTCTTCTTGAAGTCACCATGAAGCCTTCAACAATGAGTGACCTACTTGCAAATAAACATCATGTAAGATGTAAACCGTTGTTTAAAACAGTTGTTTTGGATCCTCTAGATTGAACTTACAACAATTTGTTTTACTGAATTTGAAAATTCTACATATAGATTTTAGAGAGAGCCAAAATACCTCCTCCTTTATAGCTCCAGTTTCACATATGTTTGTTATGTGACAACATGCTTTGTTATGTGACAACAAGCGTTCACATAAAGCTGCAGTTTGAAAATGAGACATCCGAGAATATTGACGTCCATATTTCTTGCAGCTTCAAAGTGAGATTAATGCAACCAGTACTTTCAAAATAATTTGAGATAAAAATGGCATATAGCCAAAAACTATGTCTAGTTTATTTATACGGAGATTAATTCATTTACTGTATGCTTCTTTTGAAAAGAAAAGTGGCTTAATGAATACAGTTAATTTTAACTATATGCTTTTTAGTGAAAGTTATTTGGTCAAAACTGTATTGGCCATTTGAAGTTAAAATGACACATGTAGCTATATAAAAAATTTCGGGGGATTTTTTATATGACTTTTTTCTGTTTTATCGTTTTTTTTTTTTTCATGCATATACACCATTTCCGTATTTCCCTAAGTATTCAGACCATAACTGTTTTTCCGGAGACAAAAATTTTAGCCTTTTTATGCTACCCTTACAGACCAATATTTTTGTAGCGAATACTGTGCGAATTAACAGTGAATATGTCGCGAATACCTCTAATCGGAGGAAGACTTCGCAGCATATTCGCAACAGTCAGCGAATATCCCGCGAACTTCGATAATTTATTCGCTGCTTTTAATAAAAGCAACGAATACTTCGCAGAATATTTGCTGAAAAACTTAGAAATTTCTAATAAATTGCAGGATATTCGCTGTAAAACTTAGAAATTTCTAATGAATTGCAGGATATTCGCTGTAAACCTTAGAAATTTCTAATGAATTGCGGCATATTCGTTGTAAAACTTAGAAACTTCAAATGTTGCAGAATATTCGCTGTAAAACTTCCCAACTCAAGGGACTGAAACAAACAAATTTGGTCAACTCTGCCACAATAATATTAGAAATATGAAAGCTGTCAAACATTTTAACTGTAAAATTCATGCAGCTTCTTGATGGAAAAATTTTAAGCGTAGTTGAGTATCACATCTGGAAGAAATAACTAAATACCGAAGTCACTGTGAATTTAAATTCTGCATATGCGCATTTCGACAACTTATGTCTCTTCAGTGCAGATAAAATCTAAACGTTTGGAAGACCATAAACTCAAAGAGGTTTAAAAACTGATAGAGAACAAATAACCAATATCTTTTACATATTATCTCAGAAACCCCCTCTGCATCGGTCATCAATGAATTAGGAACGGACAATTGGATTTTTAGGGGGGGGGGGCTGGTATTTTTTTTTTATTTTCTGACCCTGATTTCTGCCCCCAAAAATTATCTGGCCAGCATCTGGGTTGAAAAAAAATAATCTGGCCCTGACCCTGTCCATTAGGAAAAAAAACACCTGATTAAACAAAAAAATCCTGGCTCAGACAGTCTGTGTCAAAAACTTTTTCATTCACTAGCCCTAAGGGGCTATTAAGGTCCCGTGTTGTACTAGCCCGAACTCAATTTTACTAGCCCTTATAGAAGATTATTTATTAATAAGGTACAATTTTAACTAGCCCACCGGGCTAGTGACTTCAAATTTTTACTAGCCCGAAACTGATTTTACTAGTCTCGGGCGTAGGGCTAGTGGCTAAAGGCACAGACTGCTCAGATAAAAATCCCAGGCCCCCTGTAAAATCAAATGGTAGAATGAATCCCTGGTGAGTGAGTGTTCATCATTAACAGTGTCAGTAACACAAGCTTGTTCAAGTGAAGTTGTTTGCATGCCAAGTTGTACGTCATTCTTTTTACACAAATTAATCTCTAAGGATGTTAACTTTTAATTTAAAAAGTAAACAGTTAGCACACTGTTGTTTGATAGTGCTCCTCAACGTAATGGAGGGATATAAAGAAGAAAGAAAGTATGCATTAATGAATTAAAGCATTGATGACAAGTGAATATTATGTATCATCAGTGATATAATTCTATGATCCATGACCACCCTGACCCTGTCAGTCTACGTTGTTGAACTCGTTGTTTATTTTTTGGTACACAGGAAGATAAACATTGCATGTAAAATCCAGAACAACACCAGACCGTAAAAACGGTCTGCTTTAGAGCATTGAAGCTACTATCTAGATAAAATATTTTAGAATGATAATTCTTATAGTATTGGAAGCCAGTCTGAATGCAAGGCTAGTAAACAATATATTTAAATCGTGTCAGAAAACTCCAAGGGTTTGCTTGTATGGTTACCAATATAACTAAGTTGATTCATAAATGAATCCGACAAATCAAAACCATCAGCGCTACATGTATTTTCATCAACTTTCATAGCTTCAACACATTTCTTTTTCATAGCATGAGTATCTGCACAGGCAGGGTACACTTCAGAAAACTCCTGTTAAACAGAATCAGTAACTTGATCAAAAGAAGGCTTGTCTGTCACAATATGATTTCTTTGAACTCTATCCCCAGCTAAATCATTACCAAGAAGAAGTTGTACACCTTCAAAGGGCAATGATGACTTGATACCTAAGGTCACAGGTCCAGAAACAATGTCTGAAGACAAATAAACATTATGGAGGAAATAGCAGTATAACCACTAGAATCTACCCCTTTAATAAGAACATTTCTACCAGTACTAGAAATATCATCAAACGGCAGGGTCTCCGCCAATAAAAGAGACACTGTGAGGCTCCAGTCTCTCTTAGAATTCGAATAGAGGTAGAATTACAAAAAACACTCGAAAGCGACACAAAACCATCACTAATAAATGGTTAAAAAATCTCCATAATGGGACTAGATGGGGATTTGACCTCAACCTTACTAACAGGATCAGAAATAGACTTAACATCAGAAAAAAAACTATGCACATCTGTATCAAAATGAGGCAAACATTGTTACGACTCAACAAAACCACTTGGCTTAATATCACTTTCCTTCCTTTGTTTTAACCTATGACAGTCAGATATTAAATGGCCTTCCTTCTTACAATAATTACAAGAAATCTACTAAAATGGCTTTTGTGACTGCGAGAAAGGATATGACTTGGACGAGCTATTTACTTGACGTTGCCTACTATTTACATCATTTGAAGGTCTGGGTGAAAATTTGTGGAATTATTATTTCTGAAAAATTTCTGTGGTTTATTAAAAAATTGTGTTTTATGTGTAAGTGAAAAATCATCAGCTAGACGTGCAGCAATTTCCAAAGTTTCAGCTTTTTGTTCATCGATAAAAGTTTTAATGTCAGTATATATATACCTTTTAAATTCTTCAATTAAAACTAGCTGACGTAATTTCTCATGATTGTTATTTATTTTCTTTGATGAACACCAACGATCAGATAGTTACTCTTTCTACATAGGTTTGGTCACTCTGTTTTTCTGCATTCTGCATTTTTGCCGGTAAGCTTCATTGACCAGTTCATAGGCTTTAAGAATTAACTCTTTTACAGTGTCATAATCTGAAGCCTGTTCTACTGACAACTGAGTGTAAATTTCCCTGGCTTTACCAATTAACACACTTTGTAATAACATTGACCAATAGTGTTTTTTGGCCACTTTAAATTTTCAGCTATTTTCTCAAATTGAAGAAAATATTTGTCAACATCCTTTTCTTGAAAAGGAGGGACCAACCTGATGTTTTTAGCACCATCAAATGTCTGAGAATTCTGAGAAAGGTGCTTATTCTTTTCTGCTTATTCCAATTTTTTTCATTTCTAATTGAAAATTTAGCTCTCTTTCTTTTTGCTGCTTTTCAAATTCTAATTTTAACTTTCTTTCTTCTCTTTCTCTTTCAAGTTCTAATTTTCTTTGCTCTCTTTCTAATTCTAATTTTCTAATTTCTAATTCTTTCTGAATTTCTAATTTTGTTATTTCCAGATCAGGTGTTTGAATGCCAAAATTCGCGAAAAACAGATTTATCAAAAATATCTTCTTTAACCAAATAATTTGCAATCACATTTTGAATTTCAAATTTTCTCATTCCAGATTTGACGTTTAATTTTAAACGTTTTCCTAAAATAATAAATGCATCCTTTTTAAATCTCTCCACCTGACACGTAGACGTAAATTATTCTGGATGAAAAATGACATCTTAGAAAAAATTTTATTGCTGACTTTTTTTTTTAATATTTTACTTAACAAATATATAATAATGTATCTTTTAAACAATTTCGAAGCTCCCGGACGATAGCCCTGTGGTAGAAACGACCAATAAATTATTGTAAATTGAAGTCAGCAAAGATAAAACAAAAGTGGCTCAAATTAACTTTTTAATAAGACAAAAAAAAATATTATTTTACAAATTATATATATGATATATAAAACTTATCTGACAATTATGAAGTGTAAACAAATATCCAAATTAATAGATAACTGAAGTCCACCAATAAATGTCTAGATGAATATTCCTTATAATCCTCACTAAATAGTTAGATTCACAATAACTGATGTCGATTTCCAATACAAAAAACATACTGAAGAATAAGTTCGGTTAGGGCACAGGGGATGAGGGTAGATAACCCTTGTCTTCCAATATCGGAGTGTCTTCATTTGTGTACATTAATAATCAACACATTAATATTATCAATTTAATGAGGGTGATAAGTTACAAAACATCCCGCTGTGATATATCCGGACTGTTGACAGGGTTGAACCAATGAGGTATAAATATATGCTTTGCTAATAAGAATTTAGTCCAATATACAAATTTCAATACCTGTTCATGAAGTTAATCACCACCCTATAAATTAAGACAATTGACGGAAACACAGAAAAGAGACATTGAACTTCACGTCCTGTCCAGTCCAAGTGGCATTCTTCTTCTTGTTTTATTCAAAATTTAAAGAAATGCAAACTACGTCAAAAATATTATGAAATAGATTTCCCAATTAATTTCCTGTAATATAATTGCAATCTCTTACATTAAGATGTGACCTTTTATCGTATATTTTCTAATTTGCACCTGTTATCAGTTAATTATTTACATTCAAGTTTCAATAAAGTCAAATGATCGGCTCATATAGTTATTCTTTCCCTTTATTCTTATTCTCATTTGTCTTTTAAATAAATATATTTCACTATATGTGTCACGTTTAAATACATCAAATCAAGGACTTCCTTGATCAATGCAAACATGTCCTGTCACAATGATTCGCATACTCTACCAGAACTTGATTCCTGTACGAATAAATACTCGACCTCATAAAAACCTAGAACTTGTCATATATTAATGTCCCAAAATATATATGGTGAATGAAAGGATATGGAGTAAATGTACATGAGACAAAGTCTCTACAAATACATGGTAAAAACAAGCAAAGGAACAACGTTTTTATTGATGTTCTTGAAGTCACCATGAGGCCTTCAACTATGAGGTTTGCTCATACCCCATAGTAAGTTCATGACGCCCCTAGCACCGGTTTGAGTATGTGTTTATTCCATTAATTAACACCCGATATTGACATTATCAATAAACCACGCGGGGGTACTATCTTCCCTTACTTTATTTTTAAACAATCCTCATATTCAACCCAAAAGTCACGGATGAGTTATTAAATTTATATTGAAATAAAAAATATCATTGCATTCGCCATCATTTCTAGTTTTCAGAAATTTCAGCTTTAAGTGTGGATAATAACAGTAACTATTTGAAATTTAGATTGAACAAAGGTCATATTCTTGGATTAAACTGCTTTGTACATAAAAAATCGCGAAAATTGGTGGTGTTTTTCAAGTTAAAAGTGACGGGTTTTTAATTTACTTTATTTTAATTTTGAAAACAGCATTGGATAGCTGATACTTTAAACTTAAAGCACATATCAGCTTTAAAATTGAATATTGACAAGAAATGGCCTAATTTCACGTTTAAATTAAACTTCCCATATAAGTCTATGTTAAATTTTGTACATATAACTGATATCATTAAT
>MJUU01027037.1:0-12361 GCA_002080025.1 Modiolus philippinarum | reverse complement strand
TAAGAGAAATTGCAATATTGGCCCCTTTGACCCCTTGTTGCTCGGAAATGGTAAGAGCTACGCCAAATCCGTTGACATACAATCGAAAGCTTAGATTAAGAGGAATCCAAAGAAAAAAATCCCATCGAAATCCGATGAAAAATAAATATTCTACATCATCTGCAAATTCGCAATTTTGGCCCCATTCTGCCCCTCATAGCTGGGAAAGGAAAGTTATCAAAATTCTAATAGCTGAGCGCCATATTAATTTTTCACATGGAATCCATTTAAAAAAAACTGCATCAAAATTGGACTAAAAATTAAAAAAATAATTTTTTCGAGATTTGCCCCTGTTGGGCCCCATTTATCTCGTGAGCGGTACATGCTACGTGAAATCCGTTGGCATACCCCAGATTGGAAATTTCCTCAGGAGCACACTGAAACAAACCCCATCAAAATCCAACAATTAATAAATATTCTACAGTCAAAAATGAGAAAACACCCAATTTCACCCCTTTTTGGCCCCTTTTTCTAAAACGGGCGGGGCCATGAACTCAAAATTAAAACCTCTGTTTACGCGTGTGCCAAGATACATCATACTAAAATTTCATAAAGATCCGTCCACTAGAAGCAAAGTTATGCTGTCCACAGACGCCGACGCCGACGACGCCAACACCATACCAATATACGACCGCAAAATTTTTGCGGTCGTATAAAAACATAACAATTTTGAAAATTTTACGGAAAAAGGGCAATAACTCTTAGACCGGTTGTCAAATTTTCTTCAAAATTTCAGCATGGGTAAATTTTCTCATGCTGATCATTTTAACTCAGTCAGATTTTTTATATCTGTAACGGTTTTTGAGTTATTTGCCAAAAACTGTAATTTACCCCATGTTCTATTTTTAGTAACGACAGCCATGTTGTTTGACCTAAGACATACAAAATAACAAATTTGAAACTAGATACCCTAGTGATGATTCAATTAAAGTTTGGTTCTATTTGAACCAGTGGTTTCAGAGGAGAAGATTTTTGAAAGTGAGCTAACGACGGACGGACGACGGACACCAAGTGATGGCAAAAGCTCATCCTGGCATAGCCAGGTGAGCTAAAAATGGTTTTAATTATTCAATGTATCTATTTAAACTTCCTATAAGAAACCTACAGAAATTTTTTTTTTCCATTTTGGTGTCCTTTGGGCCTCTTGTTTCTCAAAAAAGCAAATGCTACCTCAAATCTGTCAGTATACTGCAGTTTCACTATTTTATTAGCAAAACAAAAACTAACCTTGTCTAAATACCACAAATAATAAGGATTCTACAGTCAGATATGGGAAAACAGTCAATTTAACCCCTTTTTAAGCTCTGTGACCTTGACCTTTGACCTGAGCTATTTTTTCTTTGTTTTGAATAATTAGGTTTCGCTTGATTAGACCTTTACCAAACTTGCTAAGTATGAAAAGTTATCTTAACATAGTTCAAAAGTTATAGCCAAGGTTAAAGTTTCGGATGCACGGACAGACAAGATAAAAACAATATGTCCCCAAATCCCCTATCTTGGGCATAAAAAAAACTTGGCAAGCACATAACATTATTATCAATTTCATGAAACACAGCAAATAACAACCCTCAAGCATACGAAAAACTAGCATACATGTAACATGTCACACCAAAGTAACTCTGCATCACCCTTTTCAACAGTGTCCAGAATCACACATCACAAACAATGGAAAGTTGCATAAATACAGCAATGACTGCTTCTCGGACACAAAAAAAGAAATCTGTTAACAAAGAAATGAGCAATTTCATATTATCAAACACAAAAGATTTAGATACTTCTAACTCTGCTGGTGGACTGATAGTCCTGGAAGGCATTCTAATACTTAAATAATGGCCATAAAACCAATTTTATTTGGAAACTTGAATTAAAACTAAGGAGTATCTCCCTCTTGCATAGGTCTGTCCTTAGCTGATTTTGGCCTCTCTATTTAAATCTCATTGGTTATTTGTTCTGTATCAGTTTTTACACATACTTCAAAATGTTTTGATTTTATTTGCAATATAGAGAAATAAGTTGTCAAAATGCGCATATGCAGAAACAAAATTTAAAGTAAACTTCTGTTTTTTGTTATTCAAACAAGAAGTTCAAGTTTTCCACATTCATGATAGACACTGTATTGGGTATTTGATCTGCTCAAATATTGTAAAAACCTAGACTTCAATATGACACCGGTACCATGGCTGCTTTATGCATTCAGTGCCCATTGGCAAACCAATAAACCAAATGAACCCCAAACCCGGTTTCAATTTCATACCAGTCTCGTACTTTTCGGTAATACATATTTTAATATCATGAAGAAAATAATTTATTTTCACATTTTTGTGTTATTTTATGACATAATTCCTTGATATTGATACTGGATCAAAACCATACTTTACATACCAAGCTTTAACCAGGCTACACAAAAAATTTCACTTTCATATATTTATCATTATGGAAATCCATAGCACTGTTTATTTTTCTTGGAAGCAGTTGGAGTTTTTTCACTTTGAAATTTTTTTTTTTTTAAAGTTTAAAGACTCTGCTTGATGCATACTTTCTGGCACATTGTTCTCGAAGAATAAATAGCCCAAGTCACAAATAATTATTTTATATAGACATATTTATGAAGAACTAAAAGCCTGTGTTATTTAAAATTGGTTTCTTGTGTCATTTCTCTTTTCAGAAGAATTCTGTCACGACATCTTTAATCAACTTAAAATGCATTTATGACTGTAGAATATATTAAAGTAATTAAAAAAACACATTATGTATTCAAATATGATTTTCAGCAATTCTCGTAAAATAGTTGTGAACCACTCTGACTGTGATGAAGAACTGACCTCTAACCTCTAAATTTAACCATACTTTTGCACATCCCCTTTTAATTTTGCAATGAGAATCAGTTAACACAGTATATCCAGAGGAAAAGAAATGTGACTATTAACTTTAAAAAAGTCACCACACCTACATGTCCACCTTGACCTTGATGGGATTTTGCATAAAATTCTATCACTCAATCAAACCATTTCAGAATAGGAAATTACATCTTAACAAATTCAGGGGTCCTTTTTTCCTTGCCAAGTGTAGACAAAGGACCCTTGACATAATGAGGATTAGGAGATTACAACAAAAATTCTTTTCTTTACAATAATTCCAGTTGTCAATGCAATTCCGGCTGTCCCCAGTTCCTATCGTTGTTTACATTTGTCTTTTGTCTTATTTGTGTTTTTCCTGTGAAGTTCCCTAGCAGATTGTGGTATGTTCATTGGTCAATCTCATGACACACAAAGAAGTCATTTCTGGATAAACTCTTTTGGCCTATTAATATGCTCCAAGGTAAAATAGTGCAATGTATGGAGACATCAAACTCATTTCAAACATTGTTTTAAGTGCAAAGAATTGGAGTTACATGCATAAGAAATTAATAGTTATTTGGTATAAATGAAGCCTTTCACTCACAAACTTTACATTTTGGACTTTATCCAGTTTGTGAGTGAGTTGGCCCCATTTACATATATAGATAAACTCCTCCAAAATTACATATCCTTTTAGAAATGATCTTTTGGGAATAATTCAGTATACCCTTACTATGATTATTTCCCTCAAAATGACAGATCCATCTTCATAACAATATCACAGAAAAAGAGGTCACCCTTACCTGGAAAAAAATCTCTACAGTCTATACAGTACAGTGCTCCCTCGCTATACCACCCCCTTTACTGGCAGTCCCTCACTTATCCCCAACCATTTTCAAGGTCCAGATTTCAAAAATTTACATAGTTTATTTGTTATTCATTCCCTCGATCCATGGCCACCATCACTTATCGCCAAAATTTTCCTTAGTCCCATTTGTGGCGATATGAGGGTGCACTGTAATTTCAAGCTATGTTTCACACAAATGGTTTCAGAAAGCATTGTTCATTTAGAAAAGGTCAGAAATTGATAACCATCCTGTGATGGCCAAAGGTGGGCATGACATATCTGATCAGACAGGCCAACTATAACAAATATTGGCAATGACTACTACTCAAAGAGCTTCATGATTGAGTCATTTTACTCCGTTACCTTACTTCAGATTACTGGCATAAAATTTTTGACAAATTGGCACACAGATGTCCCACTAGAGTTCTGTCATATAACTATCTACAAAGATAACAGAAACAGCTATTACCATAAGTACTTAATTGTAGCCTCAAAAAAACAATTTCTCTTTTACTCCATTTAAAATTTAAAACTTTTTTACTAAAAACCACAGGATGATATCTGTATGAAAGTAATATTATACAAGATGCATTGGGATAAAAATATTCTATCATTCCAAATTATGCAGAGACAATTTTCTCTCATTTACAGACAGTACAAAAATGCATTTTATGCAAAAAACAACTGCATTGTGCATTATATTAGTTTTGTTTTCTTTATAATACAAGTATATCTTCATTGCAGGGAGTCATAAATTTTATCATTTGCAGTCTTTAGATCATTATCTACTATACATCATTCTTAGTACAAACAAATCTTACAGAAGATGTAATCAAACGCACCCAATTACATCGGCATTTCTAAACAAGAGGTTGGCTTCTTTTTTTTCTTCAGAAATGTGACAATTTAGAACTATTATCAAGTCTGTATCAATCTCACCACAAAATATTCTACAAAATATATTTCAATGCCACCTCATGTCTAAAATTTCTTCTTAACACCAAGGAGAGGTTACTGCCATGATATTTGAAAACATTCACCATACTAGTACCCGGATTTGCACTCCGTGCAACCAGGCCAAAAATTACTGGATAGTATTTAAACCTAAAAGAGAAACACTTACCCAAAAAAAAGTAAATCAACGACAACATACACAAAAAACAACCCCTCAAATATACACCAGCTGATCAAAAATCTAATCTTGATCAGGATACATAATAGCTGAAAAAAATGCTGTGATTTCCAGGGTTTAAAATTTTCTATCATTCTCTTTTCTATTCCAGAAAAAAAATATCTTTGTAATGTTCATTTTTCAAAAGTCACTCTGATAAGGAAAATCTCAAAAGCTAAAAACCTCTCTTTTGTCAATTATTTCATCAAAGGACCGATAAACAAACCACTCCATTTCTTATGTATCGTAACACCCATACTTTTATTTATAAAGGAATTACATAAGATACACTTTTTGTTGTTCAATCTTTTCTTTTTCAAATAGTGTCACATAAAGATAAAATCAAAGGGACATAACCCACTTCAGTAGCATTCTAAGTTTAAGGGGGCAGTATAATTTTACGACTTTATCTTATATAATACCTCTTTCCATGCTTTCTTTGTATTAATTCTTTGTCAAATGTCCCATGAAACTACGGTCACAGCATACTTTTAACAGAATTCGGTAATAAATCTCAGACTTTGGAGTGCAATGTCTTTGAAAAATCAATCAAAACTAATTTTTTATTTGTGAAGTGTCACTTCAAACGACAAACTATAACAAATACTGTAAACCTCATGTCAAGTCAAACAGCTGTAGTTCTTGACTTTTTATCTACAATGTCTAACCAACAGAAGTAGGTACTTCTCTCCCGCTTATACAAAAGTAGTCAAATTCACATTCTCCTTTTTCAATAAAGAAATCTAAAGACAGCATACCAGTGTATGACTTGGACTTTATTTATCAGTTTTTATCTCCAGTTTGAAAAGATTTGTATTCAGATATTTTTGCAGTTGAAATTATGAAAAAGCAACAGATTCGAAAAGAAAAAGGTAGGGACAAGAGATCAAGGGTTCAAAGAGTGGAGATTTTGTCTCCTTCTTGGAAGGTTCACATCTATTTTTTCAAACAAGGTGCAAAATTTCCTGATTTTTTTGTACCAAAGTCTTGGTTTTATTTGAAAATATGAAAATTCATAAGAAAAGATAGCATACTTGCCAACTTTTGAAAATGCAAATTGGGCTTTCGATGCAGGATAAGACTTCAAGCATACCATAAACCCTAAAGAGGGGGCTTCAAATCCACTTTCCTGTTTTTTTTTTAGAATTCTTATGGTGTACAATCATCATGCATAACCAAATGAAGGGAACAAATAATTGCTTTTTGAAAATTTCAAATTCAATGCTTACCAAGTTGGAATGTATGAGATAGTAGTACAATGTACATGAATTTAATGTGATATGTAAACATGGATGGCAGGAAAATTCACAGACCTACCGTTCACAGACTACAAAGAAACAATTCCAAAGTCACAAATATTACAAAAATCTCTGCATATACAAATTCATTCATGTTTTTACAAATTCCGTAACAAGGTACACTTTACAGTCTTTAGCTTCATGTAATGCAGATCATTAAACAATTACATTATATCTTTTTTCTTAATTGTCTAAGAATACAAACATATGGTTAATCTAATGACTATATCTGTATTTTAACGGCAATGAAAGCTTGCATGTTAATTTTGATGTTAGTTTTCTGAATATCAAGATGCAATGCTCTTACTTGAAAGAAAAATTATTCAAAAGATGTTAAAAAATTAAGACAAGACCTATTTTATTTTCCAAAAGAAAAGGCAGAAATTGACTTTTTACAAAAAAATAAAGAATCAAAAGGGTAGAATGTAACATTAAGCTGCAGAATTTGGAATCTTCCCTTTTCCGTGCTTTTTAAAATCCTTATGTAGTGAGCTTCTTTGTTTTCATAATTTAAACAAAGATATAAAAAATCTGCAGTACCAGTAAATTTCATTCATCAACATGTATGAAAAAGAAAGGAAATGGGGTAAATGTCAAGGAGACAACATCCCATATCCAGATTAAAACGACTCAAAACAAAACATGTGTATAAATATTCATAATCTGTTTAAATTAAAAGCAATGACCGTCCATATTTAGTGCATCTAGTAAAATGATTCTTATTATTTTCAAGCTGAGCAGATATTTTAATTGGCAGATTTTATTCCACCTATTGATTTTGGACAAGAGTGATGCAGAATGATATGGAATATTTATGTTTTGGAAGACAGAGAAGGGCTTTCCTGCATTAAAGGTTTTTAGATGAGTGTTATGTTGTTCGGGTCGTGAAATATTTTACCAAGACTCATAAGAAAATCCCTTTTCTAGGTTCATGAAGAATTTTTTGAAGTATTATGCAACAGCATTATGAACAGCATTATGCAAATTTCACTAAGGTCAGGTCAAAGGTCAAGGTCACAGAGATTAAAAAATCAAAATATAGATTTTGCTGAAGCTCGTTAATTACAATTGCAAGAGACTTGATATTCCATATTATGTAAATAGATCTAATGAAGCTTAGTACAAATCCACCAAAAAAATTTCCTTCAGGTCAAAGGTCAAGATCGTTGAGAGCAAATTTAAAAACTGTAACATTGCCGATATCCTTTCAACCAGATGTGATAGGACCTTCATATTTGGCCTGTATATTTATCATATAAAGCTGAACAGCATTATGCAAATTTCATTAAGGTCATGTCAAAGGTCAAGGTCACAGAGGTCAAAAGGTCTTAAATCGTTAATTACAATTGCAAGAGGATTGATATTCTATATATGAATAGATCTAATGGAGCGTAGTACACGTCTACTTATTCATAATTTCTAGTGATTGCAATTTTTGCATTACTTTTGTACTGTAGACATGGTTGCTACCGGGGGCATAGTGTTTTAAAAGCACATATGGTTTTCTATCTTTTTTTCAAATTTTCGATTTTGGTTTTTACATGTGTGCCGATCTTCATTTCTGGTTCACAAAACTTGACTCTCATATTTGTTCTCATTATCTTCTGCATGCTTCTTGGCATTTGTGATGAGAGAGGTCATTTGTGTGTACTGCCAAAGATATACAGACTATGTTTAGCTTATAAGATGATTTTGTAATGGTGTAAGGGTTAATATGGATCACAAGCTACAATGTCTGAACTTAAACCAGCACAAGTGACATTGGCACCATCAATGACAGATGTGAAACACTACATATGCCCTCAGATTCTACAGTAAAATATATGAAAATACCCAATATTACCCCTTTTTGACCTCTGTGACCTTGACCTTCAATTTTTTTTGCACATTGATGTTCCTCTTGACAAGGCCTATACACTTGCCAAGTATTAAAAATCTATCTTACATAGTTCAAAAGTTGTTTATTACCATAAAAACACCCAATTCAACCCCTTTATTCTGAAACAGATGAAGCCCTTTTGGGCCTTTTGTTTATTGGAATGGTTTTAATTGTTAAATGTATCTGTGTAAACATGCAATAAGAAACCTAAAGAAAAATACTGCATCAAGATCCAACAAAAAATTGAAAAATTCCTTTTTTTTTCCATTTGACCCCCTTTGGGCCTCTTGTTTCTCAAAAACGGTAAATGCTACCAATACTACAGTTGCGCAATTCTATTGGCAATAACATAAAACAAACCCTGTCTACAAAAGATAAATAATTAGGATTCTACGATCAAATATGTGAAAAACAGCCAATTTCACCCCTTTTTGACCTCTGCGACCTTTACCTTTGACCTCACCTAAAGTTTTTTTGTTTGTTTTTTTTGGGCATATTTATGTTTCTCTTGACTAGACCTAAACACTTGCCAAGTATGAAAAGTCTATCTTACATAGTTCAAAAGTTATACCCAAGTCTAAAGTTAGGATAAACAGACACACAGACAGGACAAAAACACTATGCCCCCTGATCCTCGATCTGGGGGCATAAAATAAAATGCCCACCAACCCAAAACTTTCAGAAAAGGTGGACGACAATCTAGTAATTTTTTTTTATTATGGCCATATCTACCTCCTTTTATTAGTCAGTTCCATTTTCCTTATATCTTCTATTCCTTCAAGTTAAAATAAATGCCTACAACAGAAATAAATTTCAAAATAATCACTGAAATTCTATCATTATCTTGAAAGTTAAGTGAAGGCTGTTTTTTGCTTCAACTTCCTGTTAGAAAAATCTTTCCAAGTTATTGCAAAAAGTGCTGCTTCTAAAACATTTTTATGACCCAGAGCTCTCCTTATCCTGCAGTAAAATGTCCATTACAATATATACAGCAAACTGGAAACATATATCTATAGTAAAAGTATACACTAAGTATTATATAAGTTTAAGAGATAGCCATCAAAGTTTTAACTTAAGCTAATTCATTTCACATGTTTTATGTTACCTCTCTTTAGAACTTTGTCAGATATGATAATTTTAGAAATAAAAATCAAATTCTAAATAAACTTTTTCCACATTTTATGTAAATTGCAGTGATTACATCAAAAAGTTATTTTAATTCTACAAGAGGACTATCAGAACCTGATCTATACTGTTTACAGCAATTTTTAGCTGTATTGTAATTTGAAAAGAGGAAAGTTTTGAAATGAAACAGAGTCTTATAATGGAAAACAAGCCAAACTGGAACACCAAGATTGAATTTCTGACCTTTGAAAGTAGGCCATCTAACCAGAACACTTTTGAGACTTTTGTTCTATATGATATATAGATACAGATATCAGGGTCCTTGCAACGTGTTTGGTTTGGCAGTTTTCAGTCCTCATGCTTAGGCAGGTAATCACTAAAAACTTTTTTGAACAGAGTAACTTCACATACATAAGGAAAAGTATTGAAAGTATTTTTGAGCATGCATGGCCACAAATACCCTCTATTTGGAGTTGTCATACCCGGAAACTTTAAGATATCAGATAAAATGTGCATTTACTCCATATCCTTTCATTTTTCATATACATGTACTATATGCAGAATCCTAACAACGTGTGATGTACATTTACTAAGTATCTTTGCATTTTTTATACACTCAGTCATGATGATGATAATTTAGATCTGATATACATTTACTGAAAATCCTTCAATCATTTTCATATACCTGATCTGGAATCCTTAAGGTAAGATGCTTTTGCTTTTTCCATAATTGCTCCAGAATTTAAAATCGGATACAGAATAACGGTAATACTTCAGACCATATGAAATGCACATGTGCCTTATTCAATATTTTCCATACCACCAATGCAGAGGCCATATTGTCATTTGTTTGTTAATTAACTTAACAGTAACATTAGTACACAAAAATTAATTGACTTGTTATTAATGGACTCTCCAGGACAGATGTGACGCAAGAAGCAAGCTATAATTATCTCCCTTTAAGAGTGTAATGTTTCATTAATAAGCTATATTATGATCCATTTAATGTTTTACAAGATTGTGCAGGTGCAAACAATTCATGTTTCAAAGAAACCTGCTCTCAAGCTTAATTGTTTTGTTAATATAATATATAACTGCATGAATGGTATTCTTACCAACATGTCTCAATTCAAGATTTAATATGAATGACCTTGAGCATGACAACTCATTCAGGAATTGACCTTGAAATCAATGGACTTCTTGACCTCAGTCAAGACAATGACTTATGCTTAGTTTGGTAACCAGGACAAAAAACATACAATGAATGACCTTGAGCATGACAAATGATTCAGGAATTGACCTTGAAATCTTCTTCACCTCAGATGCGGCAGTCTTATGCTTAGTTTGGTGACCAGGAAGGAAAACATCTACTAGAGACTTGTATTTCATATAAATATTATATGACGTAATGAAATGGTAACTTGTTCACAATGTAAATGTAGCAATGGATTCATACTGCTTGGATAAAATTCCTAGGATAGAATTTCCATATTACTGAAATACAATAGTATACAGTTATTGACAGTCTGAAAACAACAGCTGTTTTGTTTGATCCAAAGACTGAACTGTTGCCCAGGGGGCAAGCAGTAGGCTGAGGGTAGCAGTTTAGTGAGAAGGGTCAAACAAAATAGTTGTTTGAGGATGCAGTATATAACTGTTTTGTTAAATCCTTCCACATTTAATGTGTCAAAGTTTTTCTTGCATATCAGTGTGTACTATATTTTTGGTATTGTGATTTTTGGGGTTTTGTTCAATATGTTTTATTTTCATCCAACTGTAATTCAACAAGCCAAAATGTTCCATGTTGGCATTCCAGATGGAAGTTTATCATCTGATATGAAAGTGATGTTATTTAAGCAATCAAAATAAGACAACTGTTCAAAATTTCAGATGGGGTCAACAGATCTTTTCAGGTTGAGAAAAAATAAACAATCAAATTGTCCACTGAAAATACTATAACGTATAACAAGGAAAGCATGTCCAGAAATAAACAGCAAAGGTAGAAATACAATAGGTATATTGACATATCCAGATATTCTTCAAGTCAGAATGAAAGTACGATTACATAACAAATATGGAATTAATACTGGATAGATTAACAAATTAGGTTACATCCATAAAAATAGTAATGGCGCATTACATGATACTCCGCCACGTTTCACAAAATTTCTAAGTTAAAAGGGTCATAACACCTGAACTCCTTGGACCTCTGAACCCAATATCTATCTTGACCTGAGTTTTGTGGAAACAACTCACATACCAAGTTTGAAGACCTTGCATTATTTTGTTCACAAGTTATCAGTCGGAAACCCTAAAATTCGCAAAAATTCAAAGTTTTAAGGGGCATAACTCCAGAACCCCTTGGACCTCTGAACCCAAAATCGAACTTGACCTGAGTGTTGTAGTAAACAACTTACATACCAAATTTGAAGACCTTGCTTTATTTCCTTCACACGTTATCAGTTGGAAACCCTAAAATTCGCAAAATTTCAAAGTTTCAAGGGGCATTACTCCAGAACCCCTTGGACCTCTGAACCCGAAATCGAACTTGACCTGAGTTTTGTGGTATACAACTTGCATACCAAGTTTGAAGACCTTGCCTTATTTCATTCACAAGTTATCAGTCGGAAACCCTAAAATTCGCAAAATTTCAAAGTTTCAAGGAGCATAACTCCAGAACCCCTTGGACCTCTGAACCTGAAATTGAACTTGACCTGAGTTTTGTGGTATACAACTTGCATACCAAGTTTGAAGACCTTGCGTTATTTCATTCACAAGTTATCAGTCGGAAACCCTAAAATTTGCAAAATTTCAAAGTTTCAAGGGGCATAACTCCAGAACCCCTTGGACCTCTGAACCTGAAATCGAACTTGACCTGAGTTTTGTGGTATACAACTTGCATACCAAGTTTGTAGACCTTGTGTTATTTCGTTCACAAGTTATCAGTCGGAAACCTTGGGGTGACGGACAGAGGGACAGACGAACGGATGGACACACGACTGAGGGTATCACATAATAACACGCTACTTCATGTGGCGGGGTATAAAAACCAATATGTCCCTTCAAAGGATGCAGTAAGGTCTCTGATTGACATGACTTGAAGCAACATTGTCTTTCGGAGAAAGAAAGAACTTAATCACCACAGATGATTCAAACATGCATGCA
>MJUU01027036.1:28716-60575 GCA_002080025.1 Modiolus philippinarum | reverse complement strand
TACAGGCTCTTGAGAGCCTCTTGTTAAAATGGCCACCAAAAAAAGGCGTGAAAATTCAACATTGTCTGATTTCAATGAAATTTGATTTCCAAATTGATATTGATGTTGGGACTTCAAAACCAATGCTGAAAATTGTTTGTTGACTGCCATTTACAAAATGACGGCTCGACTTAAAAACTGGTGTCGAAAGTGGTCCTTAGCAAGAACCTTTTTTGTCAAAAAAAGCCCAACAAAGAAATATAGTAAAAGATGATCAGACTTTAAAAAAGTTCAAGATATTGGAGGTGTTTGAGCTACAAAAGTTTGAGAAACTGAAGATCAACTGTATAACTTACAATGTTTCCTTGATTAAGGCAACTGAAAGCCAGATGAGCGATACAGGCTCCTGAGAGCCTCTTGTTATACCTTGCCACATGTAGTGAAGAGGTTTATGTGATACTGTCAGTCGTGTATCAGTCCCTCAGTCCATCTGTGTATCTGTCCCCTGGATGTTTCAGACTGATAACTCGGAAAAGAAATAACATTTTAGATCTTGAAACTTAGTATGGAAGTTGGTTTATCACAAAACTCGGGCGAAGTTTCATTTTGAGTTCAGAGACTTTTATTTTTTTTTAATTTTAGGTTTTCCGATTGATAACTTGTGATACTACCCCCAAACTTAATATACATTTGTTTACCACAATACACAGTCCAAGTTTGAATTTGGTTTCAGTGTTCCAAGGGGTTAATATGCCCCTGGAAACTTTGAATATTTATGAATTGTAGGGTTTTAGACTGATAACTTGTAAACAAAATAAGATACTGCATTCAAACTTGAATGTAAATTATTTACCACAAAACTTGGACCAAGATAGATGTACTTGTGGTTCTGGAGTTATGCCCCTTGAAACTTTGAAATTTTGAGAAAATTGGCAGAGTACAAAACGTATCACGAAATGCACCATTACTATTTTTAAAAGAGTTTATAATCTATGATCAAATGGGAAATGTGATGTTTCACTGGATGTGATTAAAATAAAATGGATTGATAATAACTTCCTAGTTATACTTTGTTGTAGATAAAAAAAATGTGAACAGAAAAACATTCCTCCTGTCTCTGCTATTTCTGTGAATATTCCAAGAGTATATTACTGTGAGCTTTAGAAGTTGAATGCATGCAAATTATACGCAATATCAGAAACCATTAGTGAACAAAAAAATCTCTTCAACATAGGCCATTTCAAATAAAAAAACCAAAGAACTACATACTAACAGACATTTTACACTACTCTCTTCCATGAACATATATTTTTTAGATTGCCAGGACAAATGTCCGAAGAGCTATAGTCATACTCTTGGCATCAGTGTTAGCATCGTCAACAAATTTTTTAATCTTGCTTGTGGAATGGAAGAGCTAGGATGTTGATATTTGGTATGTGACTTCTTTGTGATGAGAGCTTTCTTATGGTACCACATTTGTAGACATTTTGACCTTGACCTTGCCCTGAGGGCAATTTTTAAAAACTTAACCTTACCTACAGAAGGTAGACTTAGTGGTAGGGTTTTCATATTTGGTTTGTAACTTTCTTATAATGAGAGCTCTCTAGTGATACCATATTTATACATATTTTGACCTTGACCTTTCCCAAATGGCATTTTTCTACGACTTTAACCTTACTTCTTGAATCGGGTTGTTGAGTGGTATGGTGTTCAAATTGGTATGTGACTTTCTGTTGATGAGATCTTTCTGATGGTACCATATTTGTAGACATTTTGATCTTGACCTTGCCCTGAGTTCAAGTTAAAAAAATTGAACCTTACTTCTAGAAGTTATTCTTTTAGTGGTAAGGATTTCATTTTTGGCATGTGACCTCCTTTTATTACATTTAAATTATTTTTATGCCCCCGGATCTTTAGATCAGGGGCATATTGTTTTTGTCCTGTCTGTCTGTCCGCAACTTTTACCTGGCTCATAACCAGATGGGATAGGACCTTCATAATTGGTATGTGTATTGATCATGTGAAGATGAACACCATTATGCAAAGTTCACTAAGGTCAGGTGACTCAGGTCAAAGGTCCAGGTCACAGAGGTCAAAAGGTCAAAATCTAGATTTTGCTATTGCTCGTTAATTACAATTGCTAGAGGCTTGATATTCTATAAGTGAATAGATCTAATAAAGATTAATACAAATCCACCAAAAAAAATTTGGGTCAGGTCAAAGGTCAAGGTCACTGAAAATTTGAAAACGAACATTTCCAATATTTTTCCAACCAGATATGTGTGATAGGACCTTCATATTTGGCCTGTATATTGATCATATAATGCTGAATATCATTACGCAATTTTCATGAAGGTCAGGTCAAAGGTCAAGGTCACAGAGGTCAAAATTTAGATTTTGCTTTAAGCTCACAAATTACAATTGCAAGAGGCTTGATATTCTATATGTGGATAGATCTAATGGAGATTAGTACAAATGTCTACTTAACCTTAATTTCTAGTGATTGCAATTTTAGTATTTATTTTGTATGGTAGACATGGTTGCTTCCGGTGGCATAGTGTTTCACAAACACATCTTGTTATGCCCCCGGATCTTTAGATCGGGGGCATATTGTTTTTGTCCTGTCTGTCTGTCCACAACTTTAACCTGGCTCATAACTTTTAAACCAGATGGGATAGGACCTTCATAATTGGTATGTGTATTGATCATGTGAAGCTGAACACCATTATGCAAATTTCACTAAGGTCAGGTCAAAGGTCAAGGTCACAGAGGTCAAAAGGTCAAAATCTAGATTTTGCTATAGCTTGTTAAATATAATTGCTAGAGGTTTGATATTCTATAACTGAATAGATCTAATGAAGCTTAATACAAATCTACCAAAAAAATTTGGGTCAGGTCAAAGGTTAAGGTCACCAAGTGCAAAATTGAAAACTTTAACATTGCCTATATCTTTTCAACCAGATGTGATTGGACCTTCATATTTGGCCTGTATAATGTTCATATGAAACTGAACAGCATTATGCAAATTTCACATAGGTCAGGTCAAAGGTCAAGGTCACAGAGGTCAAAAGGTCAAAATCTAGATTTTGCTATAGCTCATTAATTACAATTGCTAGAGGCTTGATAGTCTATATGTGAATAGATCTAATAAAGCGTAATACAAATCCACCAAAAAAATTTGGGTCAGGTCAAAGGTCAAGGTCACTGAAAATTTGAAAACTTGAACATTGCCAATATTTTTCCAACCAGATGTGATAGGACCTTCATATATGTGGATAGATCTAATGGAGATTACAATGTAGTACAAATGTCTACTTAACCTTAATTTGTAGTGATTGCAATTTTAGTATTTATTTTGTATGGTAGACATGGTTGCTGCCGGGGGCATAGTGTTTCACAAACACATCTTGTTAAAACATTAGAATTACGAAAATTTATAACTTTCAAATGTTACTCTAATCCACGGAGAGCTATGTTGTCTTGAACAACTCTTGTTCATTAAAGCCACATTCTTGTTGTCAAACATTAGTATATGTTGCACTTGAAATATAATTTATAACATTTCTAAAAAAGATTGCATTCAAACCCAATACTTAAAAACCAAGCAGAAAAAAAGGCCTAGTATTAATTTGTAAAAACATGTATACTGGTAGCTCATATTATCGTGGTACGTAGTAATGGTGACATCACAGTTAAAAATTTGGTTGAAATCAATGTGAATACCACGAAGAAGTGAAACCCACGGAGAAGTGAGAAGGCAGTATACATCAAATTCAGCTTCCAAACTTGGTGTTATGAAAGGAGAATTGCAGTCTTATAGTATTGTAATGTCTATAATTTGTTGACAATGGAGGCCTGTAGCCCTTTTCACAAAAAATCTTACGACAAATTTTAATTTCATATTGACTTACGATTAAAATTTGTCGTAAGATTTTTTGTGAAAAGGGCTGCAGAATGTCAAGCTATCACTTTTAGAAGTATAGTAACAAACCTTTTAAAAACACCCATCAGACTATAATTGTAAGAAAAAACAAAGAATGACAAGATATCAACACTAACACCATGTACACCATACAGCTTCATTGTGTTCTTCAGGCTGCTTATACACAGTCATGGATATTATGTATAGGGGTTGATATTGGACAGGACTGCCGTTAAACAATATGAATTTTGTCTTGCCTAAATATTTGGATATGTTATCTAAATCACCTCTATAAAGCAGGGAGACTAACAGAGTAACTGGTGTAAAGTGTTTATCAGATCTACCATACATTTTCTGCATGCATGAATCCTCTGTCAATAAAGGATCAAGACTATAAAAAAGTAAAACAAGTGCATGAAAGTTAAGCTTTACGATTCTGTTTATCATAAGAAAATTGTATGAAGTATATTGTAAATGCGTAAAATTATAAAATGGTTATTGACATAACCAAATTTCAGTCATATTAACATATCTCAAGCCAGTACGAGAATATTTTACTGTGCGCCAAACCATTATAACAAGTGAGAGTCATGAAATCTACTGACACCGAAGTCTACTTCAAATTCATCATGCAGCTTATTTTTGGTCCACTTGTGAAAATTCAGTTGTGCACATACTTGGGACATGTTACGTAAATACTCAGTACCAAAACAGGAGCTGGTTTTACTATTTCATATGAGAAGGTTTATTCAACTTTTACAATTTATATAGGGTGAATTGGTTAAGTTTGGCAATGTACATGTATTATATATTTTTTTACAGAACAAAATATTTCGGTAATATGACAATGTGACAATTTCACATTGAAAATAATTCTCCGCTGTCAGTTGCAGAAAATTCCAGAATCTAAACTTGTGCTCACAAAGTTGCAATGCATCTTGATTGTTTTTCCTTTGCATAAAATAACAAACTTATCTTGCAACAGGAAAAACACCCATTTTGTTATAGCAGCATTGGTTTAAGATGTTTGAGGAGTGGACTGGGTTTTTTTAGTGTGATAAATTTAAGACACCTGCTTTGAGGTGAAGTTTCCAAATATCTTTCGTGACTTTAAGATGTGACTCTCTAAGGAGTCATAAGAACAACACCTACTACAAGTTCCCATTGATTAATAAAACAAATTGTTTAATTGTATAAAAAGGTATATTTTACATTTATTTTTCTGCAAATTTTTAAAGTAAAATATTTGTATTGTAATTAAAGATAATAAATATTTATCAAAATATATTTTTAAATTCATTTTTCAATTAAAAAATAATTAATTGTACTGTTATATACTAAACATTTCAAATTTGCAAAAGCAAATTTTAAAGGGAGGTAATTATAATCTGGACCAAATCATAGATCATGTCATCTACCGAGTAATGAAAGGTCGTTAAAGGAAGGTTGGCTACTTGCCACTAATTTTGGTAATACTCTGCCGATAGCCCTATAAAAATGGACCCTGTTTAATAAGACAGAAAAATGAAAAAAAAACACACCCTGTTTAAGCAAGCACGTTCAAAATAAAGACATCACAGCGCTTGGCTTTATACAGGCATGCAGGGACTATATATAGTCCCTATACTATTAAAACCATGACCACAATCTTGAAAAAAGATGGAGACAATACGTAATTCTGAGAGATGGGAGTGTTCGTCGCTTATCTGCTGGTTAACTCAAGGTGTAAACACGGTAGCTCTACGGCTCAAAAGGTAAAGAATCGTTTGGCAGTGGCTGCGCGTCCACGCCGCGTAGATGCGTAGCCCATAGGCTGCGCGTCCACGATTCCGGTTCGTGTATAAGACCAGTGGAGAAATTTCGGACATTCCGGCAAACTTTGACATAACAATCTACCTGGAAGTCGAAAGTAAATATTTTTTTTTCGTAAACACCTCAATTTTAAAACCCGAAAAGCTTTTATATTGCAGATATAACTTTTATTCTCCGCATAATTACTATATTGAAATTCATAACAATGCTAGAAATTATTGGATGGTTGTTGCAGGAATACAAATTGGAAAGTCTACTAGCTAGCGCTTTATAAAGCAGCTACTTAATTGCGATAGTTGCTTCCAGAAAATAAAGGAAATAAGATGCTTTTTCAGCCACAGTTCGATTTACAATAATTTACAAGAGAATACAATTAATAAACAAAGCCAAGTATGGTAAATATTTAATTCCAGAACTGTGAATTTTGTGTAACTTGTGCATGGATAGACATTTTGAAAAATTAATTGTATAGATTTAAAAGAAAGGAAATACTTTGCATTTGGCCTTTGTGTTAGAACATTTTACTACTATTGATGGACACATGTTCTAACGGGCGTTTTCATCTTCTTTTTGCGTATGTCCTGGTTCATGTAAAGACATTCTCTACAATTTGACATCTTTTGTATGCCCCGCCACGAAGTGGAAGGCCTTGTCCGTCCGTACATACTTACGTAACGTACGTACGTCCGTACGTCCCGATGTTAAGTTTTACGTTACGGTCCAATATCAGTTTTAATATTATTACATCAGTATATGCACCTTGGTTAGTATTACCAGATTCACCAACAATTAGGGATCCATGACCTACATTTTACGCTTGAGTGACTTTTGTTTAAGTCCATTTCTCAACTACACACCATACAACAATGATGTTTCATCAAACTGATTGCCTTGATGAGTACTACCAAAATCATTGAGTATTAAGTGGCTTTGACCTATATTTTACGCTTGAGTGACTTTTGTTAAATTTTGCGTTAAGGTCCATTTCTCATCAACTACACAGCATACCACAATGATGTTTCATCAAATTAATCACCTTGATGAGTACAATCCAAATCATCAAGAATTAAGTGACTTTGACCTATATTTTACGCTTGAGTGANTTTTGTTAAATTTTGCGTTTAAGTCCATTTCTCAACAACTAAACATGATATCACTATGGTGTTGCATCAAATAAATCAACTTGACGGGTGCTATCCAAATCAAGGACAATTTAGTGTCTTTGACCTACATTTTACGCTTGGGTGACTTACGGTAAATTTTGTGTTTTAAGTCCATTTCTTAACAACTACACAACATAACATTACATTTTTTCATGAAATGACGACTCATCTTAGTGAAAACTACCAAATTCTTAGACAATTGGTTGGCTTTGACCTACATTTTACAATTGAATGACGTTGTTATATTTTTGCATTAGGCCAATTTATTGGCAACTTGGTGGTTATTCAAATAAATCACCATAGTGAGTTCTCCATAATTCATTGATAATTTTATAACCTGACCAATATTTTATGCTTCAGCGACTTTAGTTGGGAAATTTTTGTTTACATCCATTTCTACTAAACAAATATTTAATGAATATTCATCTGTAACAGTACTTCTTGATGATTCCATCCCAATTCAGTGACAGGGAACTAAATTCCATTGATGATTGGCTAAGGTTATCTATTGCAATAAATTTGTCGGCGGGACATCCGTGTTTTATAAACACATTTTGTAGTATTCTTAAACTCTTTTACAAATTGCCATTACTGGAAAAATAAGTAAATATTTCATCCTTATGAAGTGTTCAGCTAAGATACCCGCATAGAGCATGGCTTGCACTTGTCTGTTTTCATATTAATATTTTTGGTCCTGTTCTTCACGCGTAGGTGATCATTTATTTAGACAAATAACATCTTTTCATAAGGAGTAACCACATTAAATTGTTTTAGAACTCGATCTTAAAATTATAATTTCGGGTACTTTTATCTGAATATCCGGAAAGGATTCCTTTTCTACACAAAAACCGGAAGCGTGTACGAGCAACCTGTGGGCTACCCGTCCACGCAGCGGGAACGCGCAGCCACTGCCTTTAATTTTTCAGGTGCAGAAGATAAGGACCACCGAAGGTTGTCTCTGATTAAGTTTAAACAATACTCAACAAGATTACGTATATCATAATATATATGCGTATTTCGACAACTGATGTCTCTTCAGTGCAGATAAAATCAAAATATTGGAAATCCATAAACCGAAAGTATATATGTAAAGACTGATAAGGAACAAATTACCAATAAGATCTAAATAGAAAAAGCCAAAATAAGCTAAGGAGCTATGCAAGAGGGAGATACTCCTCAGTTTAGAACAAAATTTTATTAAATTTAGATTTTGCAAATTTCCAGACTAAAATCAGTTTTCAAGCTAGCACAGAAATACGGGCTACTGAGTTGGTGAATACCCTCGGGGACTAACAGTTCATCGGCAGAGGCATCGGCCCAGTGGTAATAAAACATTGAATTTTTTTTAATGTCTTTTCGGGAGAATGCAAATAATATGGTAACTAATTTTGTATCATTGTTTCACATTTTAATTTTTTTGTACATTTATCACAGAAAATAAAATGATAACAAATGTGACGTTCACAGTTTGCGCCAGTGAGTATTTTGGCTCAGTCATGTAAATATATTTTCACTTGTCTACTCACACATAGTGCACAACTTACATAATACTGTCTGTCTAGAGCACTGTCCTTCAAAATCACTATATACTGATTGATTTGAATGTACAAATTGACAACATAATGTTAAAACAGAGCCTACTAAGGATACTACCATCAAGACATATTCAAGGTGTCATTCATTGGATGGACCTGTGTTTGTGTGCATTTACATTTAAACATAAGTTCCCGGTATTCCTTTACACGTAACACATATAATACTGGATCTATCATTGGCTTAATCAGTAATAGAACTTCTGCAATGCTGTTTTGTGTAGGGCTTCCATATCCTGCAAAAGCAACACAGTCCAATATAAACACTGGCATGACTGTAAAAACCACCACAAACATATGAACAGTCACTGTGATGACACCCTTTTTCAATTTTTTAAATCTGTTCACTTGTATCTGTTCCAGTTGCACAAGGTTGGATATGTTCTTGTGTTGTTGTACCATCCGTACAATAATGCCCAAATAAACAATCATAGCTGCTATCGCAAGGAATGCATATGGTATAGTGTTCATTAAAATGAAAGCCGTTTCGTCATTACCATCCTTGTTGATGCACGGACGATTTGTTCTGGATGTCGGCAACAGAAGATAAACAAACGGATAACTGTGACAAATGAAAGCTGCTACACCAATACACGGATACGATGAAAGTTTTTTTAGATATTTATTTGGATTGACAAACGTGCAGGCAAATTGTTCAATACAGATAACTACCGTCAAGAATAACGATAACAACAAAGAACCGGCGGTCCAAAGAATAGTTATATCACATGTTAGTTCTGTAATCCGGTCCAATAAAACGAGCACGCCGTAGTTTAAACATCCGACTAGTAATGATACATCATCAAAATTTAAGAATAATAAACATTTTAGGAAATGACTGTCTCTCAGTTTCTTGTGTTTAAACAAAGTAATTACAGATATAACATGCAGAATCAAAGACAAAACTATCAAAATACTCAGAAAAATGTAAACGGCAGAAGTCACGGTAAACGTCATGATAATGGAGTATTTGAGATTGCATCCCCTGGAATATAAAATATGATATGCCTGGAGCCTAACTGACGTTGCTGCATGGCGTGTCTATTTGTACCAATGACATTCGTGAATATTTTAATTATATCGTTACCAGTAATTATTTTTTCTACTTATACATTTGTAATTAGTCAATTAGTTTTTATACCATTCTTATTCATATCAGTAGTTTTCAAAAGACGGATATTTCCAATATGTAATGTGCGAAAATGTAGGCTGAAATAGTACCAACCAATGCATAAAGCACACAATTATATCAGTAATTAACGATTGAAGTCACAGAATAATGCCATACTCCATGCCAGCATACAAATGTGCACAACACCTAACAAAACAAAATCTAGAGAAAAAATTATCAACATAATTAACATGCTAGACATTGACCTGTACGGTATCATGAAGGGGACATGTGGTTTTCTATCTCGTGGCTACGACATGCGAAGTCGTGGCCATGAGATACTTATACACCGTGAGGCATTCAACAAACGAGTTTTGCTCATACTCATAGTTTTGTCGTGACCACGACTTAGCATGTCATGGGAACGAGTTCGTACGTATCTCGTGGTCACGACATAACTATCTCGTGGCCACGACTTACTATGTCTTGGGAACGAGATAGTATCTCATGTGAACAAGGTAGCTATCTCGTTGCCACGATTTAGTAAGTCATGGGAACGAGATAGTATCTTGTGGGAACGACGTGGCTATCTCACTGCCACGACTTAGTTGTCGTCAGAATGAGATAATATCTTGTGGCCACGAGAGAAAGAATGTTGTCATGTCCCCTCCATGCTTCGGTAGACCTGCATGAGCACAAGAAGAATATTTTTTGCGGATGCCACATCGACTATACAAAGTTGTTGTTCGAGTCCTGGATAGAATTTTATTTTGCATGAGTCTGCGAGTGCAATATATATATATATATATAATTAAGCTTATTCCACCTTTTAGCTGAGTTTTGGGAATTAAACGTCAACTCATCCTGCCCATCTTTTGGATGACACACAAAGACTTCTCAGTTTTTGTTTTGGTTCATGTATTCTCACTAGTTATTTATTTCATTTCATTTCATAGAGTAGAGTAGAGTAGAGTAGACATTAATATGGAACTTTGGATTTTTTTCCCCTCCCGTCTGCTCCAGCGAGATCCATCAATCACGGGGATAAATGGGAAGGGAGAGAAAATTTACCAGCCAATCTCTATGGAGGGGTATTTCCGCCACCAGAGAAATTCTATGCTGTAAATTTATCTTCTCTTTTTATTGTTTTCACTTTCCTTATTCATAATTCTGCATTTTCTATATTTTATATTATAGATTCTAGGATATTAATTTATCATATTTTATATTCTTTCTTTAAATGTTCCTATTTCATCCCGACTTCTGCAGTTTTTATATTTTATATTATTGTTTCTAAAACTCAATTTGTTATATTTTATGTTCTTTCTTTAAATGTTCCCATTTCTATGCTTTGTTCGTTAAGTTCTAAATTCTTCTTTCACGACATTATATCTACCGTGTTAATTTCGAAAAATTTCATGTTTTATAATTTGAAAGAGAAATGTTCAAAGTAAGTATTCATTGTGCATCATTCTTTAACTTTTATATTTTATCTTTTAACTTTTGTCTTTGTATTTTTGTTTTTATGTGCTCAAAATAAACGTGGCGGAAAAAACGCGTATGATTGAATTATGACAACAGATGGCGCTAGTGTTGCTGTGACAGCTTTTCATCCACCAGCAGATTCGTCCACGAACGGGACGTTTTAGGGACATCATATATATTATTATGTATTTCAAAGACAATTTTTGGTATGATGCAAACAAAATGACATTTTTAAGACGGTGAAATAAAATAAATGAGGGTGAAGCGGGGGAAACTTAAAGGGGATCGTTCATGATTGGAAGCGATAATACTTTACTGAGATACCGCTTANCATTTTCAAAATGGCGGCTATTTGAAATTTCGTTATCGCAATAACTCGCAAACGATAAAAAAAATTATGAAAACATTATATGGCAAAAAAGTTCCTCTCATTGAGATCTACATTTGATTCAATTGAACAAAAACTCGGCGACTAATCGTTTTTGAGTTATAGCCCTTGACGCATTTCCGTAAATTGTATTTTTTGCGAATAACTTTGAAATGCTTACAGATAATATAGTAAACATATATGTTACAGTGATCAGCATGAAAAGACCTTCAATTCGAGTACCAGGTTGAAGGTCATCGGTTACCTTTGACCTTGACCTTTGACCTTGTTAGCATATAAACTCAATAACCGTAATAGATAGCTGAAAAATTATATCAGCAAAAATGTTCACCATGTCAAGGGCTACATTTGATTCATTTGGACCGAAGTTCTCCGATGGCTCCCAGAAGAGTTATTGCCCTTGAAGCATTTCAGAAAGTGGTTTTTTGCGTATAACTTTTAATCCTTTACAGATAGTATGGTCATGTAACATATCAAATTAATCAGTAAGAAAACCCCTACAATTTTAGTTCAAGGTCAAAGGTCACCAAGGTCACGGGTCAAGGTCATAGCCAATTTTTTGTCTTTTCATTGTAAAAACAGTCATTTAATCTGTTAGAAATAGAAAATTGAATATATGGGACACAATGTGCATCTCATCAAGAAGATTTCAAACATAAGACGTAACAAAACATTACATTGACGGGGAAAGACCTTGCAATTGTTCTCTGAACAATTGTCCTTTTATTTATTTATTTATTTATTTTTTTTTTTGTCTATGTAAGCGTCTGTGAAATCATTATGAAATCATCATCAGACAAATTGGTAACATGACATGTGCAAATGTATTATAAATATTCTATGTTTAGTTTTAAAAAAAGTGACAGAGTGCAGTTCCCACGGCGCAAGTTACAAGTACATGTAATTCATTGTTACATCTGTCTGGTGGATGGTATGTATTCTTTGTGTCCATTAATTGGGACGTTTTCAACAAACTGGCGTTGTTATATGGGTCATTCTCAAAAATTGTCGATATTTGTGTTTTTCGGTTGTATGCGTGATATAGAGTATTTTTTTCACTTTTTAAAATTTTCCGGATGTATATTGGTAATGTTTGGAGTGATTTGTAAAATAAAGATAATCCCTTTATGTCTAATTCTTTGTTTAATTTGACTTCAAAAGCGGCAATTGTGGTAAAAACTGTTTGTGATTTCGCCGTGATAGCAAAGATATGTCAAGATATCTTTTGAACAAATGAAAATTCAGATTCAAAATTTTAACATTTATTTTCTATCAATTAATTTCTTTGAAAATAACATATATACTATACCAAACACATCAATATTCTATGAAAAAAACACAGGAAAACATGTGTGCTTTTCGCCATGTGATGCTATTCAAGCCTAAAAATCTACCTCTTAGGTACGCAGGGTAACACCGTAATTTTTATTTCTGTCCCTGTTGTTACTGCATTTTCTATTATTCTTTATATTTATTTAGCACCAGCTTGTGACCAGTATTTGTATTTAGTAATTTGCTTTGCAGAACAAGCTGATTCGTTGTACAAGGGAACATACAGTGTGAATAAAATTGGATTTAGTAATGAATATGTCCCTTGTGTTACGTAACACAGGGGATTAAATTCGTAAAATCAGGGGCGACAAGTTGATTCTTAGCAACCATGTTTGAGAGGAAGACAAAAACAAATGCAATCACCCCGTGCACAATACTTTTCTAGTTCATCTTATTGGAAACATAGGTCCTTATTCATAATAGTAAGGGTTTTTGAAACATTATACAGACAGTAACACAAGGGACAATTTAAAAAAGTAACACAAGGGACGTTTAAAGTAACACAAGGGACATACATGATTGTTAACTCAACGATGCAACTTCGATATTACCATTGAATACAAATCAAATTTAAAAGTAAATAGAGCAATGAATCAGTAATTTTATACTTCTGAATTCGATAGTTTTACAAAACTATTAGAATGCACAAAAATCTGATAACAAAAGTAGCCGAAACATTAACATGCAAAAACAAATCAATTTTGACGTGCTAAAATTCATTTGGATTAGCTATTCTTTATGTTACTTAGAAAGAAGGGAGTAATAATTGACTACTAATATGTTTTCAGAAGTAAAAGAATAAACGTGAAAACTTGAAAAAAAACTTTTAATTGATAATGTTGTAGACATCAAATGTCACTCGTGTTACCAAATGTCCCTATTGTTACCTACTTGTGCGATTGCAGGATGCCTGGATGTTAATTTTCTCTTCGAGCAGATGAAGTAATTGACCTCTTCTTTTCCATTAAGTAATTAAGATTAGAACGCTTAACCATTTTATAAGAAGAAAACAATGTTTATATGTACTCGATACAAGTGTCCCTGGTGTTGCTAAATGTTCCCTTGTGTCACTGAAGTTAAAATTTGTATTATTTTCATGTTTGAAGTTAAAATTTTGATTCTCTTTGAATGAAAATGTTGGTTTCATCGTTCCATCTTTGGGTCATCAAACTGAAATAACTAAATTGTAAACGTATAGAGACAGTATTTTATTTCTGATGGTAGAAAGTCACTAGTGTTACCAATTGTGTCCCTGTGTTACACAATTGTCCCTGGTGTTACTGACCAGTTTTTGACAAACCAGAAATTTGTAGCTCAACTCTAGTGGTCAAACTTAAAAGGAAAGATAGCGTATGTTTGAGATAATGATATAAACAATAACATATTTTTGATATTTAAAATAATTAGTAAATAAAATGTAAAAGTTTGAAAGGTTTAATCCCGTTCGTGTACGCAAGAGACTTGCAATTAAAAAAAAATTATGTAAATAACTAAATCGAGACAATATCATTTTATACCAGTAACTTTTATTTGTTATTTATATCAAGAGGGTTACAATGGCAATATTCTAATAACATACGTGATTTTTATCATTTTTCCTAGTAGTAACACAAGGGACACTGGCTGGTGGCAGTTGACTTATTTTTCAATTCAAATATATTTTTATGCATTCAAAGTTAATGTTGAGATGTTGTTTCTCAAACTTCAAATGATAAAAGACCAAAAAACCTTAAAACTGAAACAAAATGGCCAGTTTGATTTTTTCTAAAATCATCTTCAAAATATTGACAATTTTTGAGAATGACCCTTTAAATAACTCATTTTCAAAAGAAAATTTCAAGAGAACTATATATTATATATTATACATATATTGGATCGATATGAATTTGCAGTGGTCAAATTGATTTTCGTCCTAAAGTTATAACAAAGAGAATTGAAATTCGTACTAAATTCAAATATAACGAAATCTTGAACATAAACTACGATAGAATATTATGTGAACATAATGTAATTTTAATTATAGTTCCACCACATATAATTACAATATTTACATAATGAAACATCGATACGATTGCAAAATACATTATATGTACCAATCTTGTAAGATATGTTATAAAACATATTACAATTTTATTTGACATTATTTAATTTCATAATATCATATAATAATTGATTTTAAAAACTTCTAAATGAAATACTATAAATTGTAGGTTAATAAATCTCTACTAACATCGTTTTATTTCGGCTTCCCACAATTTGTCCATCCATTTAACCAGTGCACTTACATGTGTAAAGGAGTTAGTAATCAAATATATGTGAAAAAAAACATATCAAAACATTTTTGAAATGTAAGAAATTCCATTGAAGTTTAAGATAAATTGCAATCTATGATAAAACCAATTTTATCTATTGCAATCGTGATTTCTCTACATTTTGAACAATGCATAATTTAATTAAATCCTAATTGGGACGACTTCTTAAATGGCCTTTTATATTTTCTGGTCGTCACTTGATTTGCTGCAACAAAAAGCAAGGATTCTTCTCCAATCTTACAACAAGCATTGCTCCTGGACATGTGATGACATGATTAAGGCACTTAATCTCTTGCTAGACAACATATATGTTCGTTTTGGCACCATTGTTTATCAACAGGTCATTGAAATCCACATAGGTACTAACTGTGCACCTCTCATTGTAGATCTTTTTCTGTTCTGTTCAAAACGGACTTAATAAAAAAAAACTACAACATGGAATCGTACAAAACATTGATAAACTTATTTAAATTTCTAATGATAAAAGCATTTACATTAACTATATCCTTACTATTGACGATCCCCAGTTTTTAGATGATGTCGACAACATTTACCCATAAGAACTAAAACTGAAAAAAAGCAAACAATAATTTTAAATTCTACCCTTATCTGGACCTAAGTCTCATCATTGACTCCGGTAAAATAAAAACTAAAATTTATGATTAAAAGGGTAATTTTGAATTCACTTTTACCAATTTCCCTGTTCTTGGGGTTAACGTTCCTCTAGCTCCATCCTATGGAGTATACACTATCTTTTACGTAAAAGTGGATATCGACGGTATATTCTTCACGAATGCGTTACATTTGCTTTGGAATCCAATGACCTGAAGATTTTCCATGTATATTGGCCGCTCACTAAACTGCCGTTGTCTACTGGAACTCATGAAGACTCTTTACAAAACCATTTTTACCAGCAGACTAGACTGCTTGAGCTAGCCGGTGGTTTAGCGGCGGGCACTCTTTGACCCATCCTTCTGAATTACTTTTGGTCCTTTTCTTTTTTAAGATAGTGGTCCTAGAGTTGGGAGTCTACCTGAATTGAATTTTATTCGTATGTTTATTATACTATAGGGAAACGGGATAGTGAAAAGGGAGCTTTGGGTTTAACCCTACCAGTAGATTTAGTTAGTGACAGTTCAAGTCCGACTTTCCCGATTTACTGTCGTTATTTTTGTTTGCCTCTGGTCAATTATATATGTTTTTTTCTAGTGCGGTTACCTTGTGGATTATGTGATTGTAATTTCCAGCCATTTTAAGTGTTTACAGCTATCTTCACTTTCTAATACATATATATGGCAAGCACTGCAAAAATCTATGAAACTTATCCTCAACACAGTTGTAATACTTAAAGCAAAATCTTTCATCGAATGCTACCTGTTACCGCTTGAATGGAGCAATCCAACATCTGAATTTTGTAAAGACATTCCTATATCAACGCAACATATTATTTATCTAATAGGGTTCAATTCAAAAAATACTTAAATAATTTATAAATCCTTTATTATTATTACCTTATATGCAGAGACTTTATTACTCCAATCAGATGTATGCATATCGAAAAGTGATTGTTGAATTTGCTTTATCATAAGTTTAATCATATCAGACTTAACTAATCGATCAAATTGATAATTGATCACGTATCAATAAAAATCGAACGGTAATCGATTGATTATTGCGACTAATCGAACATTTATCGATCAAACTCTCTGAGGAGTTTGATCGATGATTTTGATTAGAAATTTGTGATAGATAAGTTACTTTAACTTCAGATAGTGTTTAGTACCATCAGTAACAGTTATGTTGATTGGTTAGTCAAAATATAATGGAACAATGCAGATGGCTTATGTTAATGCGGTTTTATTGAACAACTGGTCATTAATCAATCAAAAATCGATCACAAATTTCTAATCAAAATTGTCGGTCAAACTCCCCAGAGAGTTTGATCGATAAATGTTCGATTAGTCGAACTAATCAATCGATTACTGTTCGATTTTTATTGATAAGTGATTGATTATCAATTTGATTGATTAGTTAAGTCTGGATCATAACATTGCTCTCAAAATTGCAAAATTCTTCCAAAGATTTAAAAAAAAACTCCGTGACACTTAAAAATAAAATTTAAAAATCTAAATGGCACCAGGGTGCACAAGCCGAATTGTAACTTCAAATAATATGTGAGAATGTTATTACGGAGACCCAAATATTTCTAAAATTGTCCATCTATTATCTTTCCTACCTAATATCCAAATTCTAAGAATTCAAAACTGTCTGTTTTCTTATTTCATGTCTTGACATTTCAATATATAAATCTATTTTCAGTCACTGTGACCTTGACCTTTGACTTACTTTATCCTAAACCAAAAGAATTCTTCCCCTCCTAACATCCAACGATATATCCAAGTTTCATTTCAATTTTTTTTTAGTTATCGTCCGGAAACAAAATTTTTCTGAAATTATCAAACTATTTTTGTCATTGTGACCTTGGCCTTTGGTCTACTTTTCAAAAATCAACAGGGCTCTTCTACTACTGGTATACAACAATATATGTTAGTATCATTAGCATAATGCAGAAAATAGATTAACAGTTACTTCAGTATTTTGTTATTCAATTGGCTGTAACTTTTTTTAGAACCAATTTTTTCTTAAATTTTAGATCTATTTTCGGTCACTGTGACCTTGAAAAATCAATAGGGTTCTTCTGCTACTGGTATCCAACAATATATGCAAGTATCATTTGCATATGCAGAAAATAAATTAACAGTAACTTCGGTATTTTGTTATTCAATTGGCTGAAAACTTTTTTAGTTATCATACGGAAACCAATTTTTCTCTTAAATTCTAGATCTATTTTCGGTCACTGTGACCTTGACCTTTGATCTACTTTCTCTTAAATCAATAGGGTCCCTCCTCTCCTGGTATCCAACAACATATCCAAGTTTCATTTCAATTGGATGTGAATTTTTCTAGTTATCATCCGGAAACCAATTTTTCTGATACACGGACAGAAGTTTCATGTTGTTTCTCAAGATCCTGAAATGTCACCCACAGTCTTCACGTCATTTCTGTTGTTGATCACCACGTCTTTAATCGTATTGAAGTTGATCGTGAGGGAGTTCTTGTAGTTGAGCGTCATTCCTTTCACTTTACAAACAGTTTCGGTTTCACTGTTGTTTGGTTTGGCGATTTGATAGGCGTAATTTTTTGGTCCACCGGTCACAAACTCGGAAATATGGTTTCCGGCTACTTCATTCGTAAGGTCTCCTAGATAATCACCTAGTTCTGGTTTCCAATCCCCGGACTTCGAGGTAAACACGACATAGTATGTGTCAGCGTATAATGTGCGGGTGTTCAATTGTTCCAAATAACTATACAGCTTCAGTCTCGCTTGGGCCGTCGTATAAGCAGCAATGACCACGTTGGACCGTCCAGATTCCTCGACGAATTCTTCTTTGTATCGATATCTAACACCAACCATTGTATCACTGACGAAATCTATTCCTGTTACAATGAACTTGTCGCTGGTCATGAAGTCGAATAGTTCCGAAAAGTATTGTAGTTGTTGCATGTTGGATCTTTGTCCAAATTTCCCCAAAAACTGTTTAACATCAACTTGGCTAAGGCTCGTAGTCCCGGGTTCTTATTAATATTGTTATAATCGAGAAGAATGCCTTCTTTTTCATGATAGTCTTTTATATAGTTATGTTTGTCTTCTTCGGTCTTGCACCACTTTGGCCATCCACTCGCTTCCTGCTTCATCTTGAGGAAGGTATTCACGTATTCCGTGAAAAGTTCCCCTGTCTTTGTTGTTTGGTCGTAATGTTCCGAGTCAAAGTGCCACACTTCATAAATCTTGTCTATCTGATATCCATTTTCCAAAGCTTTCTTGACCTCGTCTATCACCCAAGTTCCGGTA
Source organism: Modiolus philippinarum (assembly GCA_002080025.1). Taxonomy (NCBI): domain Eukaryota; kingdom Metazoa; phylum Mollusca; class Bivalvia; order Mytilida; family Modiolidae; genus Modiolus; species Modiolus philippinarum. The sequence continues at coordinate 41,566 of MJUU01027036.1, read as the reverse complement.
AGTGCTCGTTACTCGTCGGCATGCTCGCACGGTGTCAGTTGACTGGATTGGGCACAAGTTTTACATAACGTAAACAATAACTTGTTATTGATTTTGGCTAGCAACACGGGGATGTGGAGACGTCTTGGCGGTAGTACTTTACATTTGACCAAACCTTCGTATTGCTGTATATCTTGAAATTCTCTGTAATGATCTTGGGGTGGCCCACAGGTATCTCTCAGGTCTTATTGACGTAGGGGTATAATGAGGTAACGTCGTAGTAATCAATATGCTCGCCATTGTTTGCTTCTTTATACATGCTAAATTCTTCTGTTCTACCACCATAAAAGGCGTCTCTGGGCTCCAATGGGTAAACATATTGGAGGGAATTTATAAATTGTTGTATGCTTGGGTCGTTTCTTATTTCCTTATCGAAGTCGCATTCCAATACACCGACGTAGGTATAGCCTTGGTCTTCCAGGTATCTTTTCTTTTCCAACGTGCGTTGATGTAATTCACTCATCGTCATATTGTTTACTTGGTTAACGGTAGACGCAATGTAACATCGTAAACAACCGTGCCAGAAACAACCATGGTACTGAAAGACATGGTTCTGGTGGTACCCATCGACTTTGTACGGACCTATTTCTTTTTCACCGCCATTACGAGCGTGCTGTATCACAATGTTGTGCACCACAGATAGATATTGTAGCCACTTCATTGCTTTAATGGAATGTTTCTCTTCCGGTCGATATCCTAGAGCTGGTATGATGCCTATAGTGTTCGGTTTTTAAAATAAAGTGCGGAATACTAAATTGCAGGCTGGTGCTATCGCAATGCATTGCTGGAATGGTTCGATCCCACCCTGTCCGTCGGTTGATGACATCTCAATGAATAATTCACGAAACTTTAGACAGGCCTTTCTCAATATGTCAACATCAGAGCGGCATTAACCTAACAGTTCTTGTTGTAAGTTGAACCGGGAATTCCAGTGTGCGTAGTACCATTTGAAGAAGGCGCTTCTCTCTTCTGGTTTCATTCTATCTGGTTGATAAAATTTCATATCCGGCAGGTTGTTGAGTACGGCGGATTGATTTCCTTTGGTATTGAACAGGTGAGGAAAGTATCTTTTCTTCAATTCAGTCAAGCCAAACATTTTTGGTAGTCTGGATAATGCCATCGGTAAAAAGTTCATGGAATCTATCATTCGAATGTTACAGTCTTGAATGGTGATGGCCATGTTCTTCGTTCCATTCGGAATAACATCCGGCAATATTCCTTGAGAATATAGGTAGTTTAAGATCGAATAGCTATCGTATCCTTTGAAATTGTGACAGAGGACGGTGGCTCCGTTGTTATCACCAGAAAACAACCAACGGCTAATGTCGTCGGTAGTTTGAGGTCCTGAAAATTATTATTCGTTTTTACCACATTTTTCACAGGTAGTGTATTCATCAATGTCCTTATTCATACAATTCAAACTTTGTGTACTACGCATAGATTCGGCTGGTGTTCGTAGGAACCACATTTGAAATGTTTACGGTTTGAACATTTGCCAGTTTCGTCTGGCCGGTATCCTTGATCGCACTGGACAAGGTCGTCTTGGGTGCACTAAAAATCAAAAAAGATACAAGTCTAATTCTTCTGTTTCTTTTGTGTATTAGTTGAGAGTATGTAGTACTGATGTCCTGATGGATAGTAATCTTTACATATTTTACAGAAGACATTTCATGTGCTCCCATACGTTTATTCACGGTTTTTCCACAGTTTTTGCATTTGTAGTAATTTTTACTACTTTGCTCAGCTTTTGTTGATTGTTTGTGCTAATTATAACAAATTGTTCCCCTTAAGTTACGATTACAGCTCTCACAATGTATCCATTCTTCTTCTGCAGGATCGTGAATCTTACGGCAATGGTGACAAGGTTCGTTACAGGCATGACTTTCCTTGTGATCATATCCTTTGTCCCATTTATGGCAATAATACACACGAGATAGGAAACCAGGCATGCTGGTAATGACATCGTAATGGTTGTCATGATAAAACAGGTTGATTCTCTTCAAAGCGTCTGGTCCTTTGTATATAACAGTATGACATTGTTCTTTTGATATGACGATAATTTGATAATCTTGAAGGTATTCCTGGAACCGTTTGATTTCTTCGACACCACATTTTTGTAAAGGCACCCCTGCTCTGGCGTGTAGTTCCAACGCCAACTCTTTCTGGATATACCTCCCTTGAATTCCATTGTTCGTGTCCATCAAGTTTAGCCTTAGCCGTGACGATAGCACGGGCACAACACAGGTCGTCTTTGTTTTTTATCTGGATGATGGATTTTTTAGTAGCAAGAAATTTTGTGGTATCAATATAATCTGTTTTCTTCCGCCCGCTACCTACCGGCGTGTTCACATGGATGACTTCCATTTCTACGCCCTCTGTTAAGGTTAGTTCCTCATTGGATTGCAAAACTTGTTTCACTTCATCCAATAATAAATTACTGGACAATTGATCAACCCTCATAAACGGCATTGTGAAGGGAAAGTCTAAAGCTGGAGTTTGTAATGTTATCTGCATTAAGTCTTCGGACTTGGTAAGTGTGGACACCTCTTTCAAAATGGCGTCGAATATCTGGTGCAAGGTTTGTAAAACTTCAGGAAGACTTTTAGCGTTGATCTCTTTGAATTGAATTTCGTACTGGGTAGCTGTGGTATGAAACCTTGGTACACTTTTCCGACCTTTGATTTTTAACTCAAACACGTCTTCTGGGTCTTTGGGCTCGGTGCTGGCTCCACCCACTTTATGTCTTTCACGATTGTGACGCTCTAATGCAGTTGGTCTACAGAAGATTGCACGACACTTCATACATTGGTATCTGGGCTTTTCGTGGTTTTTCAGATGTGCTTCTAAGTTAGCTTTCCTCGTAAATCGCTTAGGGCAAATGCTACAGGCATCATATGGTCTCTAAACATTCTGTAGTGGCTCAACAAGTCTCTTCTGCTGTCAAAGGACTGGTGACAATATCCACAGGAATACATCGGCAAAAGGTAATACACATTTTAATTATGTATTATTGATTATTATTTAATTCTTTAGTATTGATTATCTATTTGGTCTCATTTCATAACTTAATCGGTCAATTAAACTTTAATTTCAAAATTTCAAAATTTCTATCAGACTTCACTGTAATTAAAATTTAGTTCACTTACCTTTGTTCTGTTTATTTCCGCTAGGTCTGTTCAATTCGGCTGTTAGTTGCAGAATGAGAATGTTGCTCGATGCGTCTGATTTAATACAGGAAGACGCGTTGTAACGACGGTTCTAATTGGTCGGTTATTTTTGTTACGGATTTTGTGATTGGTCGATTAATCTGTGCTCTAATTGGCTGGATTTATCACAAAGTCGGCGTTTGATTGGTTGAATTCCCTGCAATTTGATTGGTCGGTTCATTTCTGTATTGTTACGTTTCTTTTAATAGATCGAATACTCCAGAAGATGATGCAATCGATCGATGGTGTTAATTTAAAAGTGTACAGATCGATGATTCTATTGAATTATACTGACACGATATAATAGGAGTGTTTTAATTACTTTATGCTTCGCATATTTGATGAATTGAATTAATAGATTTTATTATGTGTTAGATGTATTGATTTTCATAAGTTTTCTTCATTGTTCACCTCAAATGACACATTTGTCGCGCATTTTGTATTCAGCTTAAACAATTTTCTAACATGGTGCGTTTATTTTCATCTTCGTTTTACATTTTGTAACTATTTTGTATTTTCACTTTGCAATTTTCTATTCTTATCACACACGGCTTGTTTATTTTCGTGTTCGTTAAACAATTTTATAACTATTTTGTATTTTGTTTTGCAATTTTTCAAATTTAACACACACGTTTTGTTTATTNAACTTCTAAACCTTTCCGCCCATTTTGAAATTTTCCTCTTCACAAAATACATGCATTTTCTCTTACCGATTTCAATTTTTGACAGTATATTGCGGATTAGTAGTCCTCTGTTTAAACATATGATAAACTGTATAATACATGGCAAAATCCGTATCACATGCCGTATCATCCCTCGACCAATATCAACCCTCAGGCCAGAGGCCCTCGTGCTGATATTGGTAACTCGGGATGATACGGCATGTGATTCGGATTTTGCCATGTATTATTCCCTATGTAACATTTAAAAATATTGTTAAAGTGTACACATGATATAATATATCATGGCAATCACTATCGTTTACTCGCTAAATAATACACAGGTACCAGTACAATTCACGTTAAGGATGTAGTAAGGTGAAATTTTATAAATCTACGATTTTAAATTTAAACCCTAAATGGAAAGAGCATTGTTGAAGGAATAAAAAAGGCTAAAAATATTGATAGGTTATGGGCCTTGTTTTCAAGATATTTAACATTTTAAAAAATGGCGGGAAAGGCTCTCTTGGACTTTTACCTTAGTATAGCGTGGACACAATATTGATTTGTTTCACATTGAAGGAAAATCTACAATCTAATAAAATCTTGCGTACTGACTTGAAATGAGGTACTGAAGCCTTTGATGACTGGAAAATTGGGTGTAATGGGGCAAAATATTTCACATAGTAATACTGGATAAAATCAGAGAAATCCGAATGACTTTTACAAATTATATTTACCGTGATACACTTTATGAGATTTTCTCAATATGTACACTCTTTAACTCTTATAGTTTTATTTGCATTTGTTTCCAAATTACTGTGACTTAGTTTTTTTTACATATTGAAATAATTATTTAATCTATGTCGCCATTAATATTTCTCTTTATATTTATATGTATCGGGAGAGGACTTTTCATAATGTTTTGTAACTTTTGTCCAATCCCTTTTGCAAATTTGTTTTTGCGAATAAAATATGTTTAATGTAATGTAAATGTACAAATTGCAAAAACCTCACCTTACTACATCCTTAAACAGTTAAACAGTTCGCATATGACTGACAGAGTTACAGAGTTACTAAGATATTACCGACTTTTTTAGTATGAATGTTTTACTGTTTCTGTATGTACCAGATGTTGAATAAAGCTTTTTTGTATTGTATTTGTTTTGTATACATTTTGCCCAGTACAAAAAGTATTTTCATTACAAATTATTTGTACAGTATTAGACCCTTTCACGATAACTGCGGTCCTGAATTTTGCACATGCGCTCATATACCTTTGAGTGGGTAAAATGTAACGTCAGTAATGTATTTGACGTCTTGATTAATTGTCCTACGACGTCATTTTAGCGGGAACTGTTTTTATTTTCCACTCAAAATTACAGGAACGCAGTTATCGTGAAAGGGTAGATTACAAATATTTGATATTTTCACTATAAGTTATTTTTAAAAAATGAACAAGGTGTCCCCCTTTTTATTTTTAATTTTTATTTCAAAGTCAATACAATAATGAACCCGTTATCTGGAAATTAGAAAAATCTACGGACAAAAAATTGAGCAAAGTATGGTTTGCATGCACTATAAAATTCGACCTGTGTTTTTAAATGTACGTGGCAGCAGTCTGTTGTATTTATCATTTAAAATAAAGTTGGTAGTTGGTAAAATTGTTTGATAGTTATCTCCCTTACCACAACATTCGATTTTTGCTGATTTTCATCTTTTCTTGGTTTTGTTGTTTGAACACGGTTACACAACTTTTTAATATAATGACAACAGAAATTGAATGGAGAAGAAGATGGAAACCTAATTTAACGTCCATACCATGGCAGCCATTGACTATAGATGGAAATATTTATTTGATAAAATGTAGATTTACACAAGATTCTTACGAACTGATTCTTACTGATCTCATAAATTTTTGGTACGAAGAATTAGCTGGAAATTCATTGAAAAAACGTGTACAGGTAATATCAAATTTGAACAATCTCACAGTAGATAATATATTTGCCATTACTACGGTTACACACCGATAATCCCTTTTGGGATTCGAAGCCAGAGATGTTTTTTGATATTGCCTGCCTCCGAAACATCGCTGGCTTCTAATCCCAAAAGGGATTAACACACCCATAGTCCGAGGGGCCGATAGTCTGAAGGTCTGATCTTCCGAAAATGACCCTATAACCATGATAAGCAAAAAGTGTACACATTATGTCTAAAAGACATTCGCAACTTATGCTGAAAGGGCTACATGAAAAGCACGCAATTGTGATGGCAACAAAGGTACCAGGCGAGTTTACTTAAATACAGGGAACACAGTTTTATGTAGTTGTGTGTGCTAATTGGACGATGGGCGAGGGAGCATTAATGCGCCTGTTACATAAGGACAAATTAATAGCTTGTCACTCCATTCTTAGATACGGCATTCTACATTTCCGCTAACTGGCATTACATTTCCGGAAAAAGATGTTATGTTTCCAGAAAAAAGGTTTACCTTTCCGGAAAAAAAATATATATTACATATCTAGAAAAAAAATTACCTTTCCGGAAAAATATATATTACATTTCTAGAAAAAAAATTTACCTTTCCGAAAAAGAAATATTTTGCCCTTGTAAAATATTTTTTTACATTATATACAAAATTAAAAGTTTAGTTTTGCACTATTTTAGATAACTTCGATTCACTGCGTACAATAAATGTATGTTGAAAATACGCACGAGTTTGAAAAAGTCAAAATTTTGATCTTAAAAAGTCAAAATTTTAAGATGAAAGGTGAACTATTTAGATTGTTTAAAGTCGAAATTTTAAGTTAAAGTTGAAATTTTGAAAATTTTTAAAGTCGCAAATTAACATTATACAAAAGATTGCTCATTCCGTTCCAATCCATTAGAATCATGAATGTCAGCCCATAGCATAGTTTAACGTTTGACCTTTCGGAAAAAACATATTTTTGGTAATCTCTCCTGAATCTATAACTTTCAACATGTTCAAGGAATGGTGTTAAGAATGTCTTTTACAAAAATCCATTTCATACTGACAAATACATGTATGGGCACTGCCGTTGGCTCCCACCTTGGATATGGTGTATATATCTGACGGACAAACTACTTTAAAGAGGACCATCCGAGGACTGTTGTTACCAATTTGTTCTATTACTGATCCAGTGGTTTTAGAGAGAAAGATATTTTAATGAAAATTTTAGAGCATTTACCAATCTAATTAAAATTAGATCTCCACACTTGCTCCCCCTTTTCTGACTTGTCGCGGCGTGGGACAAGTCAGAAAAGGGGGAGCAAGTGCGGAGATCTAATTTTAATTAGATTGGAGCATATTCTAGAGAAGGATGACATCGCACATGCGCCACAGGACTGCAAAAAACTATGCTAAAATTTGCTAATATTTGCCAGAGCTGATGCTTTACATTCTTTTTTTAACTAGAATGGAGGGAGGGGCTTTTGAATAAATAACAAATCAGTATTCATTAATTTTATATTACATTAATTTTTCATCAAAATTTGCATCCGAGTTCAACTTATCCCTACAATATGCAATGAATATGGAGTAAATACACATGAGACAAAGTCTCTACAGATACATGGTAAAACAAAGCAATGGAACAACGATTGTACTGTTGTTCTTCATCTTGAAGTCACCATGAGGCCTTCAACAATGGGCTTTGCTCATACCTCATAGTAATTTAGTCCCCTACCGGCTTCGCCGAAGGGGACTTTAGGTTTGCACTTCGTCAGTCCGTCAGTCAGTCAGTCCGTCAGTCCGTCACACTCAAGTTTTCCGGATTTTTTTCCCATACTATTAGAGATATTTATCTAATATTTGGTATGTGAGTCTACCACCATGAGTTACAGATCAAGTTCGAGTTTGGTTCCGGTCCATTGATTTTGGACGGAGTTATGGGCCTTTGACTTAGAAAATTTAGGAAAAATATAGGTTTTCCGGACTTTTTTTCGAAACCGTCTCAGATATTTATCTAATATTTGGTATGTAAGTCTACCACCATGAGTTACAGATCAAGTTTTGAGTTTGGTTCTGGTCCATTGATTTTGGACGGAGTTATGGGCCTTTGACTTAGAAAATTTTGGTAAAATATAGGTTTTCCGGACTTTTTTTTCGAAACCGTTTCAGATATGAAGCTAATATTTGCTATGTGAGTCTACCATTATGGGTTACAGATCATGTTCGGGTTTGGTTCTGGTCCCTTGATTTTGGACTGAGTTATGGGCCTTTGACTTAGAAAATTTTGGTAAAATATAGGTTTTCCGGACTTTTTTTCTAAACCCTTCCAGATATTAAGCTAATATTTACTATGTGAGTCTACCATAATGAGTTGCAGATCAAGTTCGAGTTTGATTCCATTCCATTGATATTTGACGGATTTATTGGCCTTGGACTTAGAAAGTTTTGGTAAAATATAGGTTTTCCGGACCATTTCAGATATTAAGCTGATATTTGCATTGTTGATCAACTACTATGGGTTACAGATCAAGTTTGAGTATGGGTTGGGTCCATTGATTTTTGACGAAGTCATAGGCCTTGGGCTCGGAAAACTTTTCTTCTTTAACTTTTTTTGCTGGTATACTGAATTATTCCACCGGTAGGGGACTTCTGTATTGCCTTGCAATACGATCCACACTTGTTAAGTTCAAGATGATCCTAGCACTGGTTTGAGCGGAATGAAGTCTTCTTCAATATCTCCAGTAAATTGTTTCACCATTTAAACGATTTTTTTTACGATATGTGACATTTCGGACTATCAGACATCCAGACTATTGGACCTTCGGACTACAGGACCTTCGGACTATCGGACCTTCGGACAATCGGACCTTCGGACTACAGGGCCTTCACCATTATTACATGCACTTATAGGCACTTGTTTCATGAAATCCATACCATTTTATATTTTAGTCCTTGTGTGCATTTACCTACCATAATCATGATAATAGGATTATACATTGCTCTGAAAAGTGTACCTGTTAGTAAGTAAGTAATTTTTATTTAACATTGGATTATAATATTAACCTGTTAACAGTAATCCTGATACATTGTATCAGATGAAGATATTCAATGACAAAGACCCCCCTCTAATGGCTCTGAGAATATATACTGATAGCACATATTATCTTGGTACATAGCACAGTCGCTTGCATACCTTTTTTTTTTGTTACTTTTGGTCCAAAATTCAAATGACTGTGTACAAAGTTATGTATAACAGACCTGAAGGGTGTCGTCACAGTAAAAAAAATTGGTTAAAATGAATGTGAATACATACCATATACATGATATATTAGAGAAAAGCATCATTTTAGAATTCTTTATAAGGATCATATTCAGTGTTGCCAAATTTTGTGAAGCAATTGTTGGAGATTTACCAAGGTCAAGATGAAAGGGAAAAAAACAACAGATCAAGGAAGATGATGGAAACCGACCCCATATAGGAGTTTTCGCTGTGACGACTTGAAAAATTGCCTTTGGTTGGCAAGAAATCGTAGTCACTGATTAGGGTCATAAAAATGTCATTTTCAATTAACTGGTGATAATAAATGGATAATTCTTTTTGATTTCAATTATGGAATGTTTACTTTTACCATGTTTATAGGATGTAAAAATTTTCAGCTTTTTTATTTTTAATATATATAGAATTTAGTGTATTTTGTAAACCATAAAACCATATAAATTTTACGAAACTTTCACATTTTTGAAATTCACATGAAAAAATATTTATCTATTTTTATAAAAAAGTAAATCGGAGGAAAAATATGAATATCTCAATATTAATCATGCATTTTAGGGATCCAAAATCGTGCATATAATAAAAAAGTTATCAAAGATCAAAAATTCTATCCCAATGGTATATAGTGATAATTCTTCGGCTTTGCCAACCAAAAATGTTAATTTGCATATGTAACATGTGTAAATTAGATTTTGTGACGTCACTAATTGGATTCGCAGAAACTCCTATACATGAAATTACATGAAATTCACAAATCTGATCTATGGTTTGCTACCAACATGAACAAAATTAGAAAAAGTTGTCACTGCTAGTGATAATCAAATAATCTCTGATTTTTATCTATAAAATCATTGAACACATGTCTAAATCATTTTTCTATTACATCAGTGATAAAAAAATTAGATGAAAAAAAACTCAGTTCTTCAGACATTGCTATTGATTTACAGACAATGTCTATAACACATTTGCAAGTAATGCAACAATGCATGATAATGGTGATTTTAAACATTTCTCTGACACAGATTCAGCTAGGTCAACATGGCTGAAAACATGACCAACATGAACTAAATAAATGATAAAAATGTCTGATTTATCAAGTTTATATAATGGATCTGATGGAAGCATTTGATTACTTTCATCATAATATTATTTTTGAGCTGATTCCAAATACAAGTAATCAGTCAGGGGTATATAACTGTACAATGTAAAATGTGTTATTAGGAAGTGAAAAACCTTAAATTCTGGCATCAGAATTTAATAGACTGAAATGACATGTACATGCATGTATGTTACCAACTTCAAAAAACCATTGTCACCACATGATTGTGCAGTCACTGCTTTTATCATGTTTATTAAAACATATACATATTTTTCTTGAAATCATCATTGCATGTACATGATGTATACACACTAAAAGTTAAAAGAATATCACAGTTCATAGAAAAATATTTCAAAATACATATGTTATTACTAGTACATAGAAAATATGCCTGTAATAACTATAATGTGTTATTACAGCTGCTCTACATAGCTTTAAAGTCTTTGGATAGACATTTATCATCCCTAAATTAGTACCTAATAATTTTAGTCATTTTGTATCTTAATTATCAAAGCATATAATTATTCACTGCACAAGTTTCAAAGTAATTCCCAAGAGTCTAATAAACTACATTGTATGTAAATAAATAAATCATTTCACTGTTATTACAAGTAAACTAAAACTCTGATGAGCCTTGTGTAACTGATAAACCATGGTCTATCAAAAATGTTTTATTCTAATTAAAAAATGATCTACCACTTCTAGATTATTAGGTTCTGCACAAAGTTGAAAGAAATTCCCAGGTGACCTATAAAGAGCTAAATGTTCCAACTATGTATGAGCATATGATACACGGATTTAAGACAATTTTAAGTATAAGGGGTAGACAACTCATGAAAGCTTCTTCCGTAAATGGTTGTTTACAGTGAGAGATGACCCATGTGAGATCGATGCACGCGACCTCATCTTACACCAGTATATGACCAACCAGACGTGTTGATTTTAATGATACAACAATCGTAACCATGACTTAACGTCATAAAACATATGGCGTCAAATAAATGGCGACAATGTTGTTCATACAGTAAAGGTTACTAGAAGTTTCTTTTCACTTCTACGGAAGAAATAGGATCTTGCATAAGATCAGAATTAAAGATCTGGATATTTTTCACTCGTGTAAGAAATTCTACGTCTTTTCCTCTTGTTTCGCTACGCTCCAATAGAGAAAAGAAGGAATTTCTTACACTTGTGAAAGATATCCCTATCTTTTATCTGACCTTATGCAAGATCCTATTAATCTGTAATACCACATTCATTTTCTCTAATAACACAATACAGTACTTCCCGGACTGGTAATGGAATAACTGATTAAGGATGTATTCTCCTGAGGTTTCAGTCTTGTTCATATCTCGTTTATGAATAAATATTAAAACTTGCCTTATGAGTGACATTTTTGTATTGATTATTATATAATGACTCTCCCAGATTGTGACAAAAAATTATGTATGTAAGTAGTTTTCGTGGAATGGAAAATTCTACTTTTTGACCAAATTTGACCATTGTTTAGAGTTAATAAAAATTAATTTTGAAGAAAAGTATCCATCTTATTCATATGATTTCTTTTCTAAGTTCTTCAAGATATAATTGTCCAACTATTTAAACAAAAAATGGTGAGTTTTGACTGTTAGGTTGATGGGAATTTTGAGAATCTAGAGTTTTACAGATTTTGTGAAGTCTTGAATTTGACCAAAAAAAGCAATATTTTCTTACAAAACTTTCTTATATCATCACGGACCTATGTTTTCTATTAGTGATGTTTCTTCAGACTCATGAGATATAACAATCTGGAAACTTTGAGAGAAAACTTGATGCTAGAAATCAATATTTTAACCCACAATAGACCAAAATTGATGAAATTTGCTTAAAATTGTCAAATTGTTGGGGTATTCAAATGACTATGGCACAAAAAAATGCACACAGACATATGGCTTTCTCTTCAATAATGATATTTTTAGGGTCCTAGCATTAAAAAAATTTAGGTGCGGGGAAAAACTTGATGCAGGAAAATTTTGATGCCTCTGGAGAATACATCCTTAAATGACACATTTTGGCTAAATTTGGTAGCAGGATTTTTTGCTCATGTCCCAACTTCTGACTTGATCATTTGCATTCATACTAATGTTGGATTATATGATAATTAATGAATGTAATGTTATCTTTATCATGTTTATGTTTTACATTTTTAATTTTGAATACATGTCATGGATATTTTTCATGTTTTTGTCTCCAGACTTTTAAAAGAAATTACAACATGTACAAGAANCAAGAAAATTGGGTCTCTCTGACCTATATTTTCCGCTTGAACGACTTACATTCAAGTTTACATCCGAGTTCAGATCTCAGTCACTATACATGGTAGGATCATGTAACCTTGCATATGCATGCATCTCTGATGGTAGGTCAGCATCCAGGCAAAATTAGGTCAGTTTGACCTATATTTTCCGCTTGAATGACTTACATTCAAGTTTACGTCTGAGTTCAGATCTCAGTCACTATACATGGTAGGATCATGTAACATTGCATATGCATGCATCTCTGATGGTAGGTCAGCATCCAGGCAAAATTAGGTCACTTTGACCTATATTTTCCGCTTGAACGACT
>MJUU01027036.1:0-17762 GCA_002080025.1 Modiolus philippinarum | reverse complement strand
GGAGATGTGCATGAAGGAATATAATTATTGTCCGAAACCAGGAAGGGGAGATAATCCGACTTTGACTTTTCGTTGATTCCCTATTTATGGGTTACCTCGTAAGCGCAACTCCTCTTAAACCACTAAAAGGATTTTGATGAAACTTTACACAAAGGAAGGACACTATATGGAGATGTGCATGAAGAAATATAATTATTGTTCAAAACCAGGAAGGGGAGATAATTGGACATTGACTATTTGTTGATTCCCCATGTATGGGTTACTTGGAAGCGCATCTCCTCTTAAACCACTGGAAGGAATTTGATGAAACTTCACAAAAAGTAAGAACAATATTAGGAGATGTGCATGAAGGAATATAATTATTGTCCGAAACCAGGAAGGGGAGATAATCCGACTTTGACATTTTGTTGATTCCCTATTGATGGGTTACCTCGTAAGCGCAACTCCTCTTAAACCACGAAAAGGATTTTGATGAAACTTTACACAAAGGAAAGACACTATATGGAGATGTGCATGAAGAAATATAATTATTGTTCAAAACCAGGAAGGGGAGAAAATTGAACTTCGACTTTTCGTTGATTCCCCATGTATTGGTTACCTCGTAAGCGCAACTCCTCTTAAACCACTTGCGCAACTCCTCTTAAACCACTTGAAAGAATTTAATGAAACTTTACACAAAGTAAGAACACCATATTGAGATGTGCATGAAGGTATATAATTATTGCAAGAAACCAGGAAGGGGAGATAATTCAACTTTGAGTTTTCATTGATTCCCTACGTATGGGTTACCTCTTACGCACAACTCCTCTTAATCCACTNCAAAGTAATTGCTTTGATGAGTACTACCCAAATCATTGACAATAAGGTGGCTTTGACCTACATTTGACGCTTCAGTGACTTTGGTTAAGTTTTACATTTAAGTCCATTTCTCAACAACTACACATTATAGGACAATAATATGTCATCAAATTAATTGCCTTGATGAGCACTATCCAAATTAATGACAATTTAGTGGCTTTGACCTACATTTTAATATGAGGTTATCCTTTGGGATAAACCTTTTGGCGGGGCATCCGTGTCTTACAGACACATTCTCTAGTTTTTTTATAATTTTATCTCAAATAACGTTCAATTAATAAGTCAATTTTATAAAGGAATCTTCAAAAAATAATTACGGTAACTTCTTACTTTTTCTTATTTTCTTTGAAATAGCGATTATTAGAAAACCTTAGTTGTTTCTAAATACTAGAGCTTAATACAATAAATAATATTATATACTTTGTATTAATTCATTGATATATTATCAAAGAACACACAAGTCTTTGAAATAGCCAGACCGTACGCGTACAGTCCGACCGTATGGGTATTTCGAAAAAATACTCCTATGGTCAAACAGTACGCATACGGTCCAAATATGCATATGATCTGGAACATTTAATCAACTAGCTTTATACTACATATGAGTCACTGCAATTATTATAGGATAAATCCCTATACCACACATTCCATGCACACTCCTTTTTTAAAACCTGAACCTAAAATAGAATTTTAGTTTTTGATATGTTAAATAATTTTTAATTGTTTTGTTTTATAAATAGGCATCAGAAAATCTTATTGTACCATTAACGGCTATGGTAGGTGAACTGACACGCAGACAGAGAGAGCTTGTTAAAATTCTGAAAAGTAAAGATAAAGAAATAGATGACTACAAATCACAAGGAGTAAAAGCTTCAAGAAGTAAGTAACAGCAATTGTACATAATGTAAAAAAAATATGAAAGGATATCGAGTGAATGTACATGTGACAAAAACGCACACGATACATAGAAAAATCCAGTTTATCAAGGAGAGGGCTTTTATTCCTGTCTACATCTTGATGTCGCCTTAGGGTCTTCAACCAGAGGTGAACAATATTCACCCCTCATGTGAGTTCAAGAAGGCCTCTAGCATGCACTTAAGGAGTATTCTTGACAAAAATGTTGAGCAACATCGATCACAGCTAAAATTTGTCATTGAAGCAACACATGTCGGGAGCGGTCAATGAGAAAAAAAGTAAAACCGGGCAATGTCTGCTTACAAATATTTGTCATTAAGTAGCCCGATGAAAGACAAAAATAAGGACAAAAACAACATCGATAGACAACACGGGGCACATCCAAATAGATGTAGGCAAACCTTGCAGTGTGTTTTTTGGTTTTAGGTTGAAAAGGGCAAAAATAGTTGTGTGTACAGATTAAAACATTTTAGTAAAACAATAAAAATATTGAACAGCCAAATTGAAAAAATTCATGAATTAGTAAACATATGAGAAATTATCACACGAACAGACACACCATAATTGTAATATTAAGAGCATACACCTCAAGCACGGGGATATTTTCTATGGAGTCCATGCGGCATGAAAGACAAACTCTTCAGTAAAAAGAAAAATATGAAAGGATATGAAGTGAATGCACGTGTGACAAAAACGCACACAATACATAGAAAACTCCAGTTAATCAAGGACAGGGCTTTTATTCCTGTCTACATCTTGATGTTGCATGAGGGTCTTCAACCAGAGGTGAACAATATTCAAGGGAGATCAAGAAGGCCTTTAGCATGCACTTAAGCGGTATTCTTGACAAAAAAAGTTGAGCAACATTGATGTGTATCTTTTCACCAGACACTGAGTAAATAATACAAAGCTTTTTAGCTTAACTGTGATTACTATATTAGTTGCAGGGAAAATATAGGGAGTACCTAAAAATTGTATCCAGTGAGGTGTAAACAAAGCCCTCATAAAGAAGTTTGTCAGGCACTCCATATACTCTAGTATCCCTCTTGTAACTGACGTTAAAAAATTTATCTGAATGATATATAATATAATAAATATAATATATAAATTCAAATTCAAATCTAGCTATATTGTTCAAATGTGACAATAAGAAATCATTGAAAGAATAGGGGTGACTGTACACAAATGTACAAGAATTTCCATATCTTTTCACAAGAAATTAAATTTGGCCTACATAATTTCTTTATTATTTTCTGAAACACGGCAAATAACAACTCTTGGCATGGAAATATATGTATGTGAAATAAAACTTGCAACGACATTGCATTTAAATAACCTTTTTAAACCCTTGCAGAACCAGTTGTCTTGTTTTACATATTATATGTAGTAAAAGGAATAATGAATATTTTTCTTGCAGAAACACTACAGTTTGTTAGTGTTACATGAAGAAAAAAGTTACACTACAGATGATGATTGTATTTATTTTCGCTAAACAAATGATTGCTTTCAAGATATTTATCATGTTTATAGGATAATTTGATAATTACATGAATTAATTGTGATGAGTTTTTTTTCAGAACACATAGAGACACAAGAGTTTGTGGAAACAGCCTTTGAAAACACTATGTTGATGTCAAAGGTAATTACCTATCACAGTAGGCTCGCTTGTTTAGCTAAGAAATGAGCTAATGTAATGTCTATTAGACCTAAGATTATCACTGTATTTGTAAACCATCTCCTTACTAATATAAGCATGTTTGCACTATATTTCACTTCATTCAATTCATTTATTTTATATACTCTAGTTTAATGATTTATGTGTTATGGTGTACTGATGTCACAATGTATGTGCTTGTCTTTCCATCCAATAGCAAATTGCATCTAACCTGAAATAAGCCATTTGTTTCATGTTTTGAGTGAAATTATGGTGCACTCTTTAATTTATAATAACCTTCATAAAAATTCAATGCAGCAATTTCAAGTCAGATTGAAAAAATAAGTCAGCATTGAGTAAATATGGAGACATTAAATCAATTTCTCTTATTCTTGTTCGAAATAAATACTTCCCAATGATGTAAGATGAGATTCATAAACAACATGTTTAGAAATTAATCTCAATTGCTGATTGGTCAATCATGTAAATGTTTCGTGTCAGTTTCTAGAAATAGTCCAACCGGATGTTGATGAAAAACACCTGCATCATTGTCCAACAAAATGGTTTTTGGATTAGTGTCTATCCAAAGGATAGAATTCTATCCTATGTTATGACCCAGGTGACCAACCTCACGCAATCAAACATTAGTGATCATACCCATGCTAAAAGAATCCTTTTCAGGAAACCTCATACACATCTTTCTGATCTCATAAAAAACTCTGACACTCAATAGTTTATTTTCATTGAACATTAATTTGATTGCCCAAACTTTTCAACACTTAAATGGTGCTTGAATTCGTTAATTAATCACCGAATGAATTTCCCATTCATAAAATTTTGTGTGTAGATGTATGAATATGGAAGACCTATGCCTTTATTTACATTTGTATGAATGGCGTAAAGTACTTCCCTGAACGTCAATGAAACGATGTGGCTGTTTTGAAATAAATCATAAAAGAACAACGCATTGGAAATAAAAAATCAAATTCATTAGCCGTCAAGAACAACAGTCCATTATTTACAGTCTACGGAAGACGTAATGTTTGTTTACATTTCTAGTTATCAATGAATGGAAAAGTACGGCTGTTCCATTATACTTGTTGCGATTGTCATTAAGTGTCTTCTCCAAGGTTCGCGTAATGGCCGACTCAAAACAAAATACCGAAGAAGTCATACATCGGTAAATACAAAGTATTACCTGCAGTCAGGGGACAGACTTGAGTAAGTCTTATTATTTTAGACCTTTTCAAGTCTGGAATTATAGGTATTGTTGAGCAATTTTGACTTGAATAAGTCTGAAATTGATTAGACTTGTACAAGTCTAAGAGAAATTACCATTTTTATGTTTTTTGTTCTTAATGGTTATTTGCAATTATCCTTCATATTGTATATCATTGGAAAAGAATCATGACTAGTGCCTTGTAATTTAAAACAAAAAGCTATACCAATCTGCAAAAGAAGTTGGTTGATATTGATAATTTTGTTATCTTTGATAACAATCTTAAATTGATTGTACACCTGCTGTCCTAATTTTGCCCCAGTAACCAATAATTTTCTGATAAAAATAGAAAATTAAACTTCCATGTAATTACAATTAGGTTTGGACGCCCCACCTCTAAATACTGACACTCAGCTCATTAAAATGGTCAATTTAGCAAATTTTAGACTTATGCAAGTCTAATTATCCATAAAATTTGGAACACCTGTGCAACAGGAAATAAACATTAGACTTCATCAGGTCTAAAAATTTTAGACTTCAACAGGTGTATGCATATAAAACTAAGAAAATGATAAGACTGAAATAGGTCTAAAAGTCTGCAAACTTGTACCAGTCTGTCCCCTGCAGACTGACCTGGAAACAGTTGTCAAGGTGCATATTCCGAAACAGACGATATTTTTCAACGATCGGGGTTGGAATTGACTAAATTCGAAATAGGATCAGGCAGGGGTGTTGATCTGTTGATTGCCGTTCGTCCAACAATGTTCAGTCCGGGGTGTTGCTTGTTAATTGCCGTTGATCAGAGTTTAGACAAACAAAACTTGAGATAATGTCATTTGAGTATTTACAATGCATGACAGTCATTTTTCAATTGCATGAGAATGTATATCATAGCGCGAATCGAGATGCATTGTTGCACAAAGAACTTGGCACAGATCATCATTTTTCATGTCTTCGTGTGTTTCTTGGACGAATTATTATCTCCATAAAGAGCAGGGTATTGCAGCTCATGTCTTGTCAGCATTCACAAACCTTTCATTCAGGTCTCTTCTTTAGAATTAAATTTCAAACTGTACTTGATCAAGATGGTGCTGTCATTGTTCATGTTGTTTAGTCTATGTTGAGTGTACAGCAAGGAACCCATAATATGTAATAGGTTTCTGGTATAAAATCAAAATTCTTTGAATATTGTCTCTAATGGTTTGATTGCCATTGATTGGCTGGTGTGATCAAATCACTAGTAAACCTGTTTGGCTAATATAATCTGTTTTTGTCTAATTTAACAGAAAACACCTAATTTTTAGCCCATTCTCACTATATTATCCTTGTCCCTTTTAAATTAGACTTGTCGCTGTAAAATTAGCCATGTCCAGGTTAAATTAGACCTTTTCTGATTAAACCGAATGGGTAAAACAGTGATGTGTATTAAATTTACCCAAAAAAGGTCTAACTTAACATGGACATGGCTAATTTTACAGTGACAATGTCTAATTTATTATGGACATGGGAAATATAATGGGAATGGGCTAAATTAACTGTCAAAGTCTAATTCAACGAAAATTAGCTAATTATTAGGTGTTTCAATGTTAAATTAGCCAAAAATGGGTTATATTAGCCAAAAAGGTTTACTAGTGAATGAAGATGGCCACCAGTAAATACTTGCTGACTGTCAGAAAGGCATGTTAATTTTCTTGATGAGCAAAACATGGTTTTTGTACCTTTCTTGGTTTTGATATCATCATTATAATTAGACCCATAGTAAAAAATAAGTAATTATGCACAACATAGACAGGCAATTATTCATATCATACATGGACACTATTGGACAGTGTACATAAAATATCAATAGATTAGATACTGATCATTGACATCATAGACACTAATCCACCAGTCCCTTTGGGACTTTGATTACATTTTTATCACTGAGATAACTCAATTTATTGATATTATGACATTTTAATCAAAAATTATATGGAACACCCCTTTCAATGAATGGCGCAATGATACACAAAGCAACGATGATAGCAACAAAATGGTGGCATACTTAAGACTTGAGACTACGGAGATCCCTTTACTTCAAATCAATTGAGTAGAAATTAGAGAAACAATCTCTAACATTGTTTTCCGGTTTATTACGATAATTTCTCACATCTCGATGGTAAACCTCGAACTTTATAATGTGAAAATTTAACTATCTTGATGTGAGAAATATACGTAATAAACTGGAAACAATGTTAGAGACTATATATATATGTCTTGCAGATGAACACTGTAGTTGTTAATGAAAGTTTTCAAAATTCTAGATTTTTATCCTCTCTATCTTCTTGGTCTTTCACATGAATAAAAAGCGTGCGAAGTTTCCTTTACTTGTGTATCTTTTAACTTTTTGATCTTTGACCTTATTAACTGCTTGTAGAAAGCTTAGACTAGTAGGAAAAACATTTTCAATGTGAAACCATCCTATGGAATAGAACATTAATATTGATTGTACAGTAGTCCATCAATGATAAGGCCCTTCCCCACTTAGGCCACCCTGCCTACAAAGACCAGGGCAGAAAACATAAGTTATGTGTTTTCAACTAAATTGCCCATCCTAACAAAGGCCACCATTACCCAAAAATTTGCTACAGTAGGATTGACCTGATGAAGTTGGGACTACTGGACTATTTTATAAATTTACAGTTAAATGTTTGAGAGATTTATAATATTCTTTTTCATTTCAGGGTATATCCAAAAGAAATAAGCAATCTTGGATTTATCATTTTGGGAAAATTGTATTACTATACCCCCAGTTTTAGAGGGTGGTATATAGTGATTTTGGTGTTTGCTTCTCTGTCCATTTGTTAGTTATTCCATCCACCAAAGGTTTACACACTCTGTGGCAACAACTCCTACTAGACCACTTGGTTAAAATCAATGAAACTTGCACATAATGTTCAGTGCACATTGCCATTGTGCACCAGCTATTTTAAAATTTGATTTGACTTGATTTTGTTGTTGAATTCTTTACTTCTTGAATCAAATGGGGGAGCCAGGGGTATATATTAGTGAGATTTGCTAAAAGCTCATAGTTGTCTAGGTTTTTTTTATGAAATTACAGAAAAATTTCTTGGAGGAATCATTAATAATAAGAGAATTTTTATTAAATTAATTTAGGGATTTACGGAAGAAGTAGAAAGTCTTGGTAGTACAGCATTCAATGAAGCAGGACAAGATCTGTACAGACAAATCATGACAAAACATGCCTGGCTAAACAGACAGAAAAGTAAGACGAAATTTGTTGTATTCGTTTGAAGTTGTTACTCATGTCATAACACACACACACACACTTATTTTGATTGGAGGCCTTAGTATAGTTATGCTTTATACACACATGTTTTTATTCAATCTGAGTCAACCCTGTCATTCTATCTATTAATTGCTTTAATGTCAACTTGGATAAACTGTATTCATGTGTTCACTCCTCAAAATAATGTTTGTTCCTGGTGACAGTGTTTTTTAGCAATTAACTTGTTAGTTCAGAAAATGCACCCACCACAGTATGTTGAATCATATTTTTTTTTCTATTTACACATATTCACATTTACTTGCATAATGAGTTCAGTGTATCAGTAAATTCTTAGTAATTATAGAGTTGTTTTGTCCTATTTTCCAGAAAATATAAGTTATTGTAACATAGGGCTTTTCCAGAAAAAAATGTACAGGGGGCAGGAAATCAAGTCAAAATTTAGGGTACCACCACCATAATTTTATTTTACTTTTTCAGCTAAAAGCAATAGGTATAGTAAAGTTTAACACCCCATCAAGGTAAAAATAAATAATTGTGTTTGTGCCCCT
This sequence comes from Modiolus philippinarum, assembly GCA_002080025.1. Taxonomy (NCBI): domain Eukaryota; kingdom Metazoa; phylum Mollusca; class Bivalvia; order Mytilida; family Modiolidae; genus Modiolus; species Modiolus philippinarum. The sequence goes on along the minus strand of MJUU01027036.1, from coordinate 9,279 downwards.
CTGTTTAAATTTTTTTTCTAGAAAAGCCCTTATATAAAAGGTGAATAACTTGCAAGGTATATCATGTTGTAATATATATCTACTCATTATTTCTATGAAAATGACCAAGTTTCATAAAATTCTATTGAACTTGTTCATATGCATTACAAAACAATAGTTACACCAATAGTAAAATCTTTTAGTATACTTGAATTTTCATTTCTAGATGGTGAAGAAACAGAATCTATAGGTTTGTTACTATTTATAGCATGTATATTTACATACATGTGCCATTGTCTTGTTCTGATGTTTGTTTGTTTATGCCCGTATCAAAGCATGTTTATGATTATAAAATATAAATGAAAATACTGTCAATGTTTTTATTATCCCCCTGTTTTGCAAAAGTGGGGGGTTAATGTATTGCAGTCCATCTGTACTGTATGTTATTGGTCCCTTTGGTAAGCCATCCATGTTGGATTGTATTTATAGAAATTCTGATCAAACATACCAAATTTTGGTGTGTATTAAACGCATTGGTGTATAAAACGCACCCCCTTTCTCAGAGGAAAAGATTCAGAAAAAATCTAGGTCCTGTGTAAAGAACGCACGTAAATTTTCAAGAACATGTTCTGTCCAAAAATGTCTGGAGAAGCCGAGAGTTACCTTGTGAACTAAATTAAATGGAATATATGATGCTTTATTCACTTATAATAAGAGGGTTAACTGTACCTGTATTTATTTAATGGTTTGTTCAAACATTTTTAGAATTTGCAAAAGAAAAATATTGATTTTGTAAACACAGGAAGTTTATCTCCAAACGTAATTAAAAGTCAAAGGCGGTTACAGATACGTAAATATTACGGTTTACCTTTGGTAAATGTTTAAGTGATATTCCCTTATTGATCTTCATAATTGGTTTATGTATTAATTAACTTCATTTAAACTATACCTTTTCAAAAATATAATTACATTATGACTTGCAAGTATCATGTACCCCTGAAAACCGGAACCGGCTTCACCAAATCAAAACAAATATGGCAGACACGATCAAGATGAAATTTTGGGTACCGGGAAATCTCTGAATATACATGTTGTATACAAAGACAACAATTCACATCTGATCATGTTAACATTAGCAAACTTTGTTATCATCAAACATGGGTTCATATCTGGATCAGAACAAGGACTTTACACTTATTTCCAATGTAATTTCCGGTCTGAAATTAAGTAAGTGGTGGTCAGAAAAAAATAGTCTTTTGAAGTTCATATGTATAAAACGCATCCCCTCTCACCAGGACCTTTCTGGGGGAAAATAAGTGCGTGTAATACACACCAAAAACGGTATATTTTGTTTGTAAAATGATAATTTTTGACAGTATTTTTATAGACATATATGATAAAGTTGTACAGGTTCTGGTTTATGTTTATATTATACTATATATACATATACATTGCCGGAAAATATAAAATTTATATGGCGAGACTGAGAAACAGGTAGAAATACAAGTTTTACCAAGCATTTCTTGCCTGTTTCTCAGTGAGTACAAATAAATTCTATATTTTCTTGACATTGTAAGTAATACTGTATGTTGTATTTATCCTGCAATCATTAAAACCTGTTTAAAAATGTGTTTCCTAGTGTAGAGGGATGAGGAAGCAAGTAAACAACATCAACCATTTTAGTCAAATCTGCCACATTGTAGAAGAAGTCGCACTGTGACTTCAAACAATCGAGGTTTTTAAACCAGTTACCAGTTTTTTTGTTCAAAATGATTGGCCGGTTACCAGCCTACCTTCGAATAAGAAAAAAAAAATACCCAAGGTTGTATTGTCTAGTAAAAATGGCTATTGCAGGGTAAATAGATGTACATTCTGTTATATTCCTTTATTCAGTTTCTTAAGTTCTTAAAACTGCAGAACTAATGTCCTTATTTTTTTTGCAATAAACACCCATCAGCTATATTGTATATGTATTGTTCAAGATAAGAAAAACCTATTGATACATACAGGTATTTTACATCAAGGAGAGTAGTTCCCTACACACCTATATATATAGCTAGCAAATCCCCTTTTATATAGAAAGAAGAGAGAGAATTATCTTGAACTCTTTTAAGATCCATGTATATTTTCTCAGAATTCTTGATAAAGATACATATTTTATGTCTCAGAAGTGGTACCCCATCCTCAACTATTTGAAGAAGACAAACCATCTTCAAAATGGTGGAAATCACAAACCCAATGCCGGATACATTTTTGATATTCATTATACATGTTATAAAATGATTTGATAATATATTTGTACCATACATATCACTTCATTGCCATCAATGTTAGAAGGGTTATGATCCACTTTGAGAGAAGCTGATTGTTACTCTTGTCTAGCAATTTAAGAAACTTAATTGCATGGTAATCATTTTTTTTAAGAAAGTTTAACATGAACATGTTTTAGATACCGAATACAGGGAAATTTTTGCACTATACATAATTTTATAAGCATCAATGAACAATATTTATGGATGACATGTATGAGAAAAATTAAATGATATTTTTTTAGCTTAAAAAGTTGTTGAATCGGACATTTAATATTACAAGAGACATGATTTAAAAATCATCCCATCATGATGGCATCACAAAAATGTGTATTCAAATTACTAGTGTCTTTGTTGTACAGTTATTTTTAGCCGAGTTGCAACGAAGTTGAATTCGGCTATTGGTTTGGTGTTGCGGGTGGGCGGGCGGGCGGGCGTGCATGCGTGCGGGCGGGCAGGCGGGCGTCAAACATTGGTTTCCGGATGATAACTCAAAAAGTTTACATCCAGTTGTAATGAAACTTGATTATGTTGTTGGGTACCTGGAGGGGTGGAACCCTATTGATTTTGGAGAACGTAGGTCAAAGGTCAAGGTCACACTGACCGAAAATAGACTGAAAATTTGAGAAAAATCTGGTTTCCGGATGATTACTCAAAAAGTTTAAATCCAGTTGTAATGAAACTTGATTATGTTGTTAGGTACCTGGAGGGGTGGAACCCTATTGATTTTGGAGAACGTAGGTCAAAGGTCAAGGTCACACTGACCGAAAATAGACTGAAAATTTGAGAAAAATCTGGTTTCCGGATGATTACTCAAAAAGTTTACATCCAGTTGTAATGAAACTTGATTATGTTGTTGGGTACATGGAGGGGTGGAACCCTATTGACTTTGGAGAAGGTAGGTCAAAGGTCAAGGTCACACTGACTGAAAATAGACTGAAAATTTGAGAAAATTTGGTTTCCGGATGATAACTCAAAAAGTTTGCATCCAGTTGAAATGAAACTTGGATATATTGTTTTGCCCCAGTAGGGGAGGAACCCCATTGATTTTGGAGAAAGTAGGTCAAAGGTCAAGGTCACGGTGACCGAAAATAGACTGAAAATTTGAGAAAAATTTGGTTTCCGGATGATAACTCAAAAAGTTTACATCCAATTTCAATGAAACTTGGTTATGTTGTTGGATACCAGAAGGGGAGGAACCCTATTGATTTTGGAGAAGGTAGGTCAATGGTCAAGGTCACACTGACCGAAAATAGACTGAAAATTTGAGAAAAATTTGGTTTCCGGATGATAACTCAAAAAGTTTACATCCAATTGAAATGAAACTTGGATATATTGTTGGGCACCAGTAGGGGAGGAACCCTATTGATGTTGGAGAAAGTAGGTCAAAGGTCAAGGTCACACTGACCAAAAATAGACTGAAAATTTGAGAAAAATTTGGTTTCCGGATGATAACTCAAAAAGTTTACGTCCTGTTGAAATGAAATTTGGATATATTGTTGGATACCAAAAGGGGAGGAATCCTATTGATTTTGGAGGAATTAGGTCAAAGGTCAGGGTTACAGTGACCAAAAATAGACTGAAAATTTGAGAAAAATTTGGTTTCCAGATGATAACTCAAAAAGTTTACATCCAATTGAAATGAAACTTGGATATGTTGTTGGATACCAGGAGGGGAGAAACCATATTGATTTTTTGGGAAGTAGGTCAAAGGTCAAGGTCAGTGAAGGTCACAGTGACTGAAAACAGATTTTTATATTGAAATTTCAAGACATGAAACTAGAAAATAGACCTTGAATTCTTAGAATTTTGGATATTATGTAGGAAAGATAATAAATAGACAATTTTAGAAATATTCGGGTCTTAACATTAACTTGGTCACATGATATTTGAAGTTGCAACTGGGCTTGTGCACCCTGGTGCCATTTAGATTTTTTTGTCTTGACAAATATTTGAAATATTGTTGAAAATGACTATCCATTTTTATTTTTTAAAAATTGTGTTATTTCAATATTTTGGTTTAGAATTGTATATAGGTGCGCTTGCATGATATAAGCTTGTAGTTGAGAAGTTGTTAGTTACTGGTGAGCAGTAGCTTGCTTGGAAACATAATTACTACGTCATTACATTTGAGTATAACAAGAATATTTTAGTTTGTGTGATGTCATGTCAAAGTATTACACAATTCTAATGGTTGTAAAGTTTTATTTTGCAAAATGCTGTCTCCATGCTTTGGCTAACTGTGCTTAAATTTTTTTCATTGGAAACATTTATATTAATTTTTGTAATACATTTTCCTTGCATTTATCTCCGCAATGGTAAATAGGGGTTATAACAAAAATACCTTACACAATTGTCAAGAGCCGAAATCCATAGGGCAAAAACTCAAAGTAGATGCAAAACTACAGGAAAAATAGTAAACAACAATGGTTCTGACTTGGTAAATGCATTTGAAAAAAATGGTGGATGAAACTGTTTTTGGCATGCCAGACCTCCCCTTCCATTGCGGTAGTGTTCGCTAACAACTCAACAGCAATTGCTATTGAAAAGTCGTAGACAATTAAAAGAAATGTTTGTCCTGTTACTAAGTAAAACATGAGACTTGGATCACAGTTCTATTTGAAGGGGGCCAAATTGGCCCTTATCCTACCTTGGACTTTGGTAACAAACTTTGTTTTATCATGTTATATTGTGTGTTGCATTTCAGAAGCACGAGTTGTACTATGTATCTCTTTTCCAAGTTCATAGGACCCTGTTTGCTATACAGAATACTTGCCAGAGGCATCCATGACCAATTTATACAATTTCTTTAATTTTATCATTTATTAGATTTTTAATGGGTTTGTGTCAGTGTCACCCCATTTTGTGTAGCTCTTAAATGTTTCTAATTGCAAAGTTTAGGGGAACTTGGGTTACAACAATTCAAATTTTACTTAATTATTAAAATTTTTGTTTTTCATTTAGATTTAAATAACAAGGTAGGGGACAGGATTTAAAATTTCCTGTTGCAATTTTTGTATGTACACATTGTCTAAAATGTTCCCTATTTATGTGCTTCTGTCATGCTGCAAATCGAGCCCTTTTAATGAATCATATTAAATGTTGGTGTCTTGACTTCTGCCAATGAGGTGATTATTAAAGGTATAGTCTTAACACAAGCAAAAATGTTGTGTATTGAATTATTTTCAGTGAAATCTGATCTATAAACATGTATACTTATAGATGAAGTTGAAATGAATGACACTAGCAGTGGAGACCAGAACAAGAGACCATCCACTGGAACATCATGGGGTACCAGTAGACTTCCTCCATCTGTTGCTGGACCAAAAAGTGTTTCTCCAAATAAAAGTCCAAATAAATCACCAGCCTCATCAAAATCAAATACTCCAGACACATCGCCTATCAAGGTAAATATATCTGACCCCTTACTAATAGAGTGAATAGACTAGAACTCCAACTGTTAACGTCAATACAATACAATTATGGCCTTTTGTAGAGGTGAATACGTCTTTTTATACCCTGGCTTTAAAAAAGCTTACAGGTATATAGTGATGGCCATGTCCGTTCCTCCGTATATCCGTCCATCTGTCACACATTTTTAGCTCACCTGGCTATGCCAGGGTGAGCTTTTGCCATCACTTTGCGTCCATCGTCCGTCCGTCCGTCATAAACTTTTCATTCAAAGATCTTCTCCTCTGAAACTACTGGGCCAATTGGCACCAAAGTTAGCCACAATAGTCCTCAGGTGGTCCCTTACAAAAAAGGTGTTTTTTTAGGTCCGCTCGATTTCGAAGATGGCCGCCAGGGGGAAACATAGTTTTAACATTGGACCCTATGGGAAAGCACTTTCAAAGATCTTCTTCTATGAAACTACTGAGCCAATTGCAACCAAACTTGGCCACAATAGTCATCGGGTTGTCCCTTACAAAAAAGATGTATTTTAGGTTCGCACGATTTCCAAGATGGCCGCCAGCGGGAAACATAGTTTTAACATTGGACCCTATAGGAAAACACTTTCAAAGGTCTTCTTCTCTGAAACTACTGCGCCAGTTGCAACCAAACTTGCCCAAAATAGTCCTTCGGTGGTCCCTTACAAAAAAGGTGTTTTTTAGGTCTGCACGATTTCCAAGATGGCCGCCAGCGGGAAACATAGTTTTAACATTGGACCCTATGGGAAAACACTTTCAAAGGTCTTCTTCTCTGAAACTTCTGAGCCAATTGCAACCAAACTTGCCCACAATAGTCCTTTGGTGGTCCCTACAAAAAAGATGTTTTTTAGGTCCGCTCAATTTCCAAGATGGCCGCCAGCAGGGAACATAGTTTTAACATTGGACCCTATGGGAAAACATTTTCAAAGATCTTCTTCTCTGAAACTACTGAGCCAATTGGTATCAAACTTGGCCACAATAGTCCTTTGGTGGTCCCTTACAAAAAAGGTGTTTTTCAGGATCGCGCAATTTCCAAGATGGCCACCAGCGGGGAAAATAGTTTTAACATTGGACCCTATGGGAAAACACTTTTAAAGATCTTCTTCTCTGAAACTACTGTGCCAATTGGTACCAAACTTGGCCACAATAGTCCTTGGATGGTCCCTTACAAAAAAGGTGTTTTTCAGGTCAGGGCGATATTCAAGATGGCCGCCAGCAGGAAACATAGTTTTAACATTGGACCCTATGGGAAAACACTTTCAAAGATCTTCTTCTCTGAAACTACTGAGCCATTTGGAACCAAATTTTGCCATAACAGTCCTTTGGTGGTCCTTTGCAAAAAAGGTGTTTTTCAGGTCAGGGCGATATTCAAGATGGCTGCCAGCGGGAAACATAGTTTTAACATTGGACCCTATAGGAAAACACTTTCAAAGATCTTCTTCTCTGAAACTACTGAGCCATTTGGAACCAAACTTGGCCATAACAGTCCTTCGGTGGTCCTTTGCAAAAAAGGTGTTTTTCAGGTGACGGCGATATTCAAGATGGCCGCCAGCGGGAACCATAGTTTTCACATTGGACCCTATGGGAAAACACTTTCAAAGATCTTCTTCTCTGAAACTACTGAGCCAATTGGAACAAAACTTGGGCGCAATAGTTAATGAATGGTCCCTTGCAAAAAGGTGTTTTTCAAGTCAGCCCGATATCCAACATGGCTGCCAGCGGGGATCTTAGTTTTTACATTGGACCCTATGGGAAAACACATTCAAAGATCTCCTCTTTAACTACTTAGCTTATGGAACCAAACTTGGTCAAAATAGTCTTTATGTGGACCCCTGAAAAGAAAACTGTTTTTTTTTTTAGGTTCACACTTTTTCCAAGATTACTGCCAGCAGGGAACATAGTTTAACATTGGACCCCATGGGAAACACTAACAGAGGCCTTCTCTCCTTTAACTAATAAGGGATATTGGATATATATTTTAACTATATATATGGGCTCTTTAACATAAAATGTCTATGTTAATCAAGGACCAGGTGAGCAATACAGGCTCTTGAGAGCCTCTTGTTGGTAAGTTTTCTCAGTGTGTAGATGTTGGAATGATTTCATATTTTGGTCAGAAGCTTGATTATGATGAGTTGTAACGTGTAAGCTATTTTCAGGTCTGCCAATTATTACTACTTTCTGTTTGCTGATATGTTGAAGTTTTACTATAACCCACTATGGATGATAAATTTTCGTCACAGTTTAATTGGCTTGTATGAGTGGGAATGATTTCAAATTTGGTCAGGTGCTTTATAATTATGAGTTGTAACGTGTAAGCTATTTTGAGGTCTGTCGTATTACCACTTCCTATTAGCCAATATGTTAAAGTTACTAAAACCCTTTATCAATGAGAATTTTTCATCACAGTTTACTTGGCTTCTATAAGTGGGAATGATTTAAAATTTCGGCTGGAGCTTTATAATAATGAGTTGTAGTGTGTAAGCCATTTACAGGTACTTCCTGTTTGCGGATTCGTTGATGTTTAACTATAACTAACTATGAAGGAGAAATTTTCGTCACAGTTTTCTCAGCTTGTAAAGGTTGAATTTGTTTTATATTTGGTCTGAAGCCTGATTTCAATGAGTTGTAACGTCATGAATGTATAGACCATTTTCAGGTCTTATGTATGACCACTTCCTGTTTGCTGATATGTTGAAGTTTCACTTTAACCATCTATGGATGAGAAATTTCATCTCAGTTTACTTGGCTTGTAGTGGGAATAATTTCATATTTAGTCTAGAGCTTTATGATAATAAGTTGTAAAGTGTTAGCCATTTTCAGATCTGTGGTGATACCACTTCCTGTTTGCAGGTGTGTTGAAATTTTACTATAAACCACTATAGATGAGAAAGTTTGATTTGCTTGTATTAGTACGAATGAATTCAAATTTGGTCTGGACAACTGATTAATGAATTGTATTACATTTGGGAAGCGGGGTAATTCATTTGTTGCCCAGCGGATCATAGTACTTCTAGTTATTGACCTGTAAACCACTATTAATCGAGACCATAGTTCGAGCTAAATATCAATGAAAAAGTGTATTCACCGACACAAAAGACCATTATAATTTATTATACAGTTCAATATATTATGACATCATTGAGTGAATATCATTTCAGCAGGTGAATACTGTTATTTATTCAACACTACTGATTTTTATGGAAATATAGTGTAAAATCAAGACAACTTTATAATTATGTCAACATATTGCCCTTGGATGAAGATGTAAGGTAGATTAAATAAAAAATTATCACCTGACACGAAGTGGAGGTTTAACATTGGACCCTATGGGAAATACACATTTTCATCTTCTCCTCTGAAACAGCTGAAGCAAATTCAACCAAACTTTACAGGAATGATATACTAAAGGTCCTTAACAGAGATTGCCCATTTCGCTATGATTCGACGAAAAACATGGCCGCCAGCATGGAACATAGTTTAACATTGGACCCTATGGGAAAAATCACCTTTTCATCTTCTCCTCTGAAAATACTGAAGTATATTCAACCAAACTCTACAGT
>MJUU01027033.1:0-11502 GCA_002080025.1 Modiolus philippinarum | reverse complement strand
ATATATTTGGATGACATTATCATTTACGGAAAAGATTTTGATAGTACAGTTAAAAACTTGTCTTTGGTATTTGAAAGACTGGCATCTGCGGGTCTGAAGCTAAAACCAAGAAAATGCAAACTTTTTGCCAAGCAGGTTGAATATTTGGGTCATATAGTTTCAGAACACGGAATTTCAACTGATCCTCAGAAAATTGAAGTGATTAAAACATGGCTGGAACCTTCAAATTTGACAGAATTAAGGTCTTTTCTAGGATTTTGTAGCTATTACAGAAAGTTTATTGAAGGGTTTGCCGACATAGCACGCCCACTACACAAATTAACCAGAAAAGGGAATCATTTTGTATGGACGGATGAATGCCAGTCTTCCTTTGACATGCTTAAGGGTTATCTGGTCAAGTCCCCAGTTTTGGCACATCCCGATTTTAGTCAACCATTCATTCTTGACACTGATGCCAGTAACTTTTGTATCGGAGCGGTTTTGTCTCAAGTACAAAACGGCCAAGAAAAACCAATAGCATTTGCCAGTAGAAGCATGACAAAATCAGAAAAGAAGTATTGTGTGACCAGGAAGGAGCTATTAGCTGCGGTCTATTTCACAAAATACTTCAGGCACTATTTACTAGGTCGGAAGTTTGTCATAAGAACAGACCATAGCTCACTTCGTTGGCTTCTCAATTTTAAAGACCCTGATGGGCAAATGGCAAGGTGGCTCCAGGTCTTATCATCTTTTGACATGGAAATTCAACATAGGGCAGGTTCGAAACACACCAATGCGGATGCTACGAGTCGTTTGCCATGTAAACAGTGTCAGCACTGTGGGGTGTCTGAGAAGGTGCAGAACGTTTGTACAGCTGTAAGCAAGAACAGTGAAACTATTGAAAATGGCGATATGACTCTGTTGGAGGCTCAACAAAATGACCAAGACATTCAGAAGGTCCAAAAGTGGGTTGAAAATGGTACTAGGCCATCCTATGATAGCATTACAGGGGAAAGTTATGTTGTGCAATCTTTATACTGTCAATGGAACAGATTAGCTATTCATAACAATTTATTGTGTAGAGAATGGAAGGTAATTGGTACAACAATGTCAAACTTTCAAGCTATTGTACCTTTGTCCCAAAGACGACAGGTCTTAAATTACTGTCATGACATTCGGTCATCTGGACATTTGGGTATTCATAAAACTTTGAGCAAGATAAGGAAGAACTATTTTTGGCCTGGTTTACAGAATGATGTAAGAAGGTACATAGCAGGCTGTGATGTCTGTTGGAGGAGAAAACATCCTTCGAAAAAGAAACAGGCACCTATGCAAATGGTTCAGTCGGGTGTACCAATGCAAAGAATAGCAACAGACATACTGGGTGAGCTTCCTGAAACTGAAAGGGGGAACAAATACATTTTAGTTGTCTCGGACTATTTCACTAAATGGACGGAGGCTTACCCCATGCCAAACATGGAAGCACAAACGGTTTCTAGAATTGTTGTAGAAGAGGTAGTTACTCGTTTTGGGGTCCCACATATCGTCCATTCAGATCAAGGCAAACAATTTGAAAGTCGAGTGTTGAAAGAAATGTGTTCAATGTTGGGCATAACAAAGACGAGAACTTCACCATACCATCCCAAATCAGATGGTATGGTTGAACGCTTTAATAAGACCCTTGAAACAATGTTAAGTGCATATATTTCCGACAATCACAGGGACTGGGACAAACAATTACCATACGTAATGATGGCGTATCGTGCTACGGAGCACGAAACTACAGGTCTTAGTCCAAACTTTATGATGTTGGGCAGAGAAACATCTACTCCGTTAGATTTGATATATGCCATGCCACCAGGGTTAAGTCCAGTTCCTACTCACATATGGGCCTGGGAACTTAGGGAAAGAATTGAAGAAGCCCATGCTCTGGTTAGGAAATATTCTGAAGGAAGTAGTCTTAGGCAAAAGTCATATCATGACAAGAAAGCTTCATGGGAAAGATTTCAAACAAATGATATGGTGTATGTATACTTTCCACAAAAGAAGAAGGGTTGTACACCAAAATTCACATCATTTTGGAGGGGACCTTTCACAATCTTGAGAAAGGTATCTGAAGTTTTGTATGAGGTTGATTGCGGTAGAAATAATGAAATGAAAGTGATACACTGTGATAGATTGAGGAGAAAGGTAAAACAGTTGCTGAGAGGGGAAACAATTCCCGACAATGGAATAGAAGAATCTGTAGGAAGAGACAAGGAAGGGGAAATAGATGACTTTATACCGGACCTAGAACAGGAAATTGAAAATGTTGAAGATTTAGTTAAAAATTATGATTCTGGTGGACCTAGACGCGTCATCAAACCCCCAGATAGATATGGCGATTTTGATTATAGTTAATTATAATGATATAATTTGTTATGTTTTGTACATAACTGTATATACGTTTTATTGTATACTTTTAGAGTAGACCATGGTTAACACAAAAACTACACCAAGAAATACGAAAGAGGTTGCGCTTATGACTTCCTGTCCGCTTTGCAGTGAGGAATTTCCAAGTGAAGAGCAATTAAAGACGCATCTTCTTCTGTGTGCAAAGACAAAGACTGAAAACCAATGTCACATATGTGGCAATGTTTTTAAGAAGAAGGAGTACCTAAAACGCCACATGAAAAACATCCATGATAGAAAGCTGACTACAGCACCAAGGCCAGTGGAGATTCATGATGAGGAGATTTCCAACAAACATGATGAGACAGACGCAAGGTCTGAAGATTCCCCTGATGACAGTAGTACTGAGGACGATATCGACAGATATAATCCTGGTGAGCTGATAGGGGAGGTTTCGGAGGTAGACAGTGATGATGATGGTGAGGTGAAATCGAAAGATTCATCAAAAGATACTAAAGATTTGGAGATTGGTAGAACGATAAGAAAAAGATGTTCGCCACAACCAGTTGCTGCTCCAATAAAAAGAAGTACAGAAACACCATCTGAGAACAAGAAAAGCAACGATAAGCGCGAGAGGCAAGTTTGTATGGATGATACTGGCACTCAGACAGAACAGGAAAGGCCACCGAAGAAGACAAAGGTAGAAAGTGTAAGAGAACAGTCTACCCAGACAACAGTAGCAAGTGAGAGAAAGATGGTGAAGATCATAACTTGATATGTGGAAGACGGGAAACAGATAGAGAAAATAGAAGAGCATGAGACCAATTGGACTGTTTAGACAGTAGTTATTCAGTAGTAATTCAGCAACAGAATGCAAGAGCATTAAAGTAGATATCTATCTGATTGGTGTTATTTATTACCTTTATTTAGTTATTTATCAAACAATGTCCAAAGTCATTTTTAGCTATTTCGTGAATAGGCCTCTGGTTTGAAGAGAGTCCAAACTGTAAAGTTAAATGCTGGTGATAATAAAGCTGACGGGTTTAAAGTGGAACTGTTTAAGTGTTGTAGTGGTATGACATGGGGTCATATCTGGTATGACATGGGGTCATATCTGGTATGACATGGGGTCATATCTGGTATGACATGGGGTCATATCTGGTATGACATGTGGTCATATCATTGACAATTATATTTATTGTGAAGAGTTGTTATTGGTTTTTGTCCTTTGAGACATTGTTGTAGCTTTTAGAGCTCCTGAAGAAACAGTTCAGGAAGGAGATGTATGCTTAGTCTGTATGATGTGTCAGCTTGTTTGTAAATTTAGACAGTTTCTTGAAAGTGTTTGGTGTTATGAACAGAGGTTAAGGTCGGAGGCGTGGGTAGTGTAGCGAAATCAGTAAATCACCACTTTACTAGTTTGATGAAATCAACACTTCATTGTTACCCAAAACTTACCTGGATTATTACAGTGAATGTCATCGTAAATCTGTTAACAGTTTATTGTCTCTAGTAAATATTGATTGATACAATTTTTATTAATTATTTCCAGCTGCTGTAGATGCATATTTCCGTTTATACAGGTTTATTTCCAGTCAAAGGGGATCATATTGATACAAATTACAGTGGGCGATTTTCGATGATTCCGATTGGTTGATTCTGGGTGCTCTGTGGCGCGTCCGCGTCCTGAGTACTTAAGGGCCGCATCGTTAGGGTAAAGTTGTTCTGGAAGTCACGTCCAAAACCACGCTCAACTTGAGAACAGAGGTAAGCGTTTTGAAACAATAAAGCTGGTTGCTGGGTTTGGCGTTATCCCTCTGGCGATAACTTATAACCCTCATAAAGTTGTTATTGTTGGCTCTCAAGTCAGGTGTTTGGAACAGCCAATTTGTTTTGTCCGGTGTTGAAACCCCAGAGGTTACAACAGAAGGACCATCATTTGGTTTGTGAACATTTCGTGCTGTACGTGGTATGAAACGGTCGTCGTTGGGTTGAGGAAGTCTTTGGTTTGAGACTGCAAGTGTTTTAAAGAAAGTTGTGAATATTGGTAGGTTCGAGACAGGTTTTTGCTTAGAGGTTAGGTTTAGGTTTTATCTTAGTTTTGTAGTTCATAGCTAGTGTTTAAACCCTTTTGAAGATATTTGTTTTGAGATGATATTTGTTTATTGTTTATTCATCGCAAGGAGCCCCTGTACATAACTTAGTTGATTGGTTTTAGTATTGTTTTGTGTTATTGTCTTAAATAAAATACTGACAGATCCTTAGTTTATACTGGAACGAACCCAGGAATATAGTTTGATAGGTTACACGCTACATATGTAATACAGTCCGTACGTATGTACATACGTGCGTTTGTAACGGTAATGCTCCCCGATAGCTCTGGAACTATAGGAGATACAAATTTGAAACTTGGCACCATTCTAGAGTATGATCTGAAGTAGCGCACTGTGGATTTGGAATTTAGGTCAAACACCCTAGGGGCAAATTATGGGCGAAAACGAATTTTCGCGATATCCAATAATTTAAGAAATTTTTAAGGCCATTTGGGTTGGAAAGTGGAAACTCAGGAATCGACTCACATATTATGTAGCAACTTCACAGAAGGTGTCGGAATTTCGGTATGACCACTCAGGGCATGGTCTCTGGGGGGGTCCAAAAACCAAAAAAAATCGATTCATCTGGGACTCCTTTTACACCTTAAATGACAGAAACCTTGTAATAAGGGTATAAGTAGCACTATTAAAGTTGTCTGTGCCGAAGGTTTCGGAATTTTGAAATTTGCCCTCAGGGCGGAAAAATGAGCGAAAACGTATTTCGAGATATCCAGTAATAAGCGAAATCTGCTGAAGTATTCATGTTTGGAAGTTGAAACTTTGTATGCAAGTTCCATTATATATATGCATCTCATTTACTGATCATAGCGGACTTTTGGTATGATCCCTGGGGGCATGCCCTTATGGGGCCAAAAATGTAAAACGATCAGTACTCTTCAGAACTACTGGAACTCTATGTATAATTTTGATTTTGTGGTTTATATTTTCATGAAGAATTATTGGAATTGCTCTTTGAATCCGTTCTAAGCTTTTAGAAATTAGACGCATGTGCCAAATTTGGTAAATTTCCTGAAAATGTCAAAGATTATTAATTTTTGAAATTCCAACATGAAGTTTTATAATTAATCAACTTTTTAATGTCATCACCTAGTATGAACACTAGGATTTCAGAAATATGATTCTAATTTTGGTAAATTTCCTGAAACTCTCAAAGACCAATTACTAATTTCCTAGCAATCATATCTTTTTTGATGCCTAATAGTTTTAATGATCATTTTCAATGGTCAGATTGCAAAAAGCTTTGAGTCTAATTTTGGCAATGTTCCTGAAACTCTCTAAGACCCATTATTTTTTGGAATTCTACCTAGCAACCATATCGTTTTCGATTATTTAGAGTTATAATGATGAATTTCAACTGTCAGGTTGCAAGAATCTTTGATTCTAATTTTGTTAAATTTCCTGAAACTCTCAAAGACCAATTACTTTTTGGAATTTTACCTAGGAACCATATCTTTTTTATGCCTTATAGTTTCATGATGATTTTCAATAGTCAGATTGCAAAAATCTTTGATTCTTATTTTGGCAAATTTCCTGAAACTCTCAAAGACCTACTATTTCTTTTTTTGGAATTCTACCTAGCAACCATATCTTTTTCAATTCCTTACAGTAGTGAAGATCAATTTTCAATAATAATCAGAGGGCAAAAAACTTATTTTAATACTGGTAAATTTTCTGAGACTCTCAAAGACCAATATCTTTTTGGAATTTTACCCAGCAACGATATCTTTTTTATATATTATCAGTGATCATTTTCCATAGTCACATTGCAAAAATCTTTGATTCTAAGTTTGGTCAATTTCCTGAAACTCTTAAAGACCCATAATTTTTGGGGAATTCTACCTAGCAATCATATCTTTTTCAATTCCTTACAGTAAAAATAATGATTTTCAACAGTCAGATTGCAAAAATCTTTTATTCTAATTTTGATAATTTTCTAAAATTCTCAGAAAGCTGTACTTTTTGAAATTCTACCTAGTTTTACAGTAACAATGATTGTTTCAACAGAAAGAAATTTAGTTTCAAAAACACTTGTCTTTTTTTTACAAGGGGAGGGGTCCAAAAAGGGGTAGCGGGGATCATAATTTTTGATTGGCTGTGTTTCATTTAATTAATTTGGAATTATCAGTTACTGCACTTTCCATAGAGTTTAAAGATGTTTCACTTCGATCCCTCAATTTTCTGCTAATCTTTTGTATGCATATTTCGGCACCAAAACTTTGCGTTAGGCGGAACAGATAAATGACAAATATCCCCATATACTTAAAGCTACTGTACGATTTTCCGTTGTTTTTTTTAAGAAAAACACTTCCTAAAAATAATTTGTTGTGTGATGAAATGGACAATATTGGCAGTGGTCGATTGTCAAAACAAATGGACCATTTTTATGAAGTGATGTATAATGGATACATGTGTTACTTTGAATTCCACTTATCAAAGGCCAGCTGCACCCAAAACCACGTGCCCAAAACACTCACAAATACGTTTTACACCAAATTAAAAAGTCTACCGGGATTAAACTTTTCGGTTTCCACAGTGTTTTTTATTTACTGATTACGGATGTTTTTATAGTTAGCATTGAATACATTGCTCTAGCTGTCCACTACCATTCTCTTCCCAACTTTCCAAAGAACCTACACAATTTCGTTTTTTTTTTTACATTCAGTCATATCCACTATAAGCCAAGTGCGAATCGAGTAAAAAAAATATTGCTAATAAGGCAAAAATTATTTCTGTAAATTCGTCAAATTATAGACAAAAAATGCAATTATTTTATATTTTACGTATTTATATGTATTAAAATAATACAAACGACGCCAATTATCATTTTAAATAATTTTAGTACGTGTGTAGTAAACATCCAAGATATTCAAATCCCAATCGAATCCACCTCGATAGTTTTTCAACTGGCTATGAAAACAGCGAAAAATTGTGCAGAACTAAATGAAGTAACGCACAGGGTAAGTTGAAATTTCATTAGGGCCTAGTTTTAGATGTATATATTCGCAATAAAGCCAAAATACAGCAATTACGGTGCTACGTCTAAATGCAATCAATCTTTTTCCACAACGCATCTTATTTATATAAAACAATTATTTGTGTAAAGAAAGTGGATGTTTACCTGTTGTTAACAATTATTTAAGTAAAGTACACAATTATTAATGTTAGATAAGCATCTGAAGATCAGACGTTCACCAATTATAATCTATCAAAATACACATTTTCCGTTTTCAAGAGTCGATGTCATAATATCTTAACAATTTTGTAGATATTTCCCAGAGTATAATTTTGGGACCATATAATTTTGTCATATTTAGGGAAACAAGCTTCTGGTAAAATATTATGATGAATGATAGAAAAAAGCTCGTAATTCAATATAGTAAAAAGTTGAAAAAAAAATGCTAAATACTTAAATGGCGATAACGTTGTTCCAACAGTAAAGGTTTTTATACGTTTCTTTTCCGCTTTTTATATAAGAAATAGGTACTTGCATAAGATCAAAATTAAAGATCGGGATGTCTTTCACTCTTGTAAGAAATTCGACGTCTTTTCCTCTCTTTCCGCTATGCTTCACTCAAAAAGACGAAATTTCTTACAGTATGAAAGATATCCCGATCTTTAATCTGACCTTGTGCAAGTTCCTATTAAACATATGTTCCAGTCAATGTATTAATGACGGAGTTGGAAGCCTTGGACTTATAAAATGTTGGTGAAATACAAATTTTCCGGACTTTCTTCTTAATCGTTGCAGAGATTCATCTGAAACTACAAGTTACTACTAGTTATAAATCAAGAGCGAGTTCAGTTCTGGTCCATTCGGTCTGTAATCTCCCTGTACCAAACTAGTTATATATGGTTAAAATGGTTAAAAACCAACGCACTGTGTGGAATTGTATATTTTATGTAAAATGTATAGATATTTATACTATAACTAATCCGAGATTCTGATTATCGCAAAATATTCAACGAATGATCGAACAACGCAGTAATTCACGAATGCGCGCAGCGCATGAGTGAATTACAGTGTTTTTCGATCATGAGTTGAATATTTTCGATAATCAGAATCTAGGATTAGTTATTGTTTTTATTATATAGATCAGTTCTCTCATAATTATTGGTTTAATTTGAGATTCTNCCTTGGACTTATGAAATGTTGGTGAAATACAAATTTTCCGGACTTTCTTCTTAATCGTTGCAGACATTCATCTGTAACTACAAGTTACTACTAGTTATAAATCAAGAGCGAGTTCAGTTCTGGTCCATTCGGTCTGTAATCTCCCTGTACCAAACTAGTTATATATGGTTAAAATGGTTAAAAACCAACGCACTGTGTGGAATTGTATATTTTATGTAAAATATATAGATATTGTTAACTACAATAATGAGTCGCTTCCTTTGGTTATTTGATAACAATAAACGGTAATAATGACTCACACTTTATTAATAATGAATAGCATATTGTCATTAAAAACACGTTTAAAAAGTAAACAAACGTGATATTTTGCCTTTTTAGACCCGTTTTACTTAAAAAATAATTTTATAAAACAAGAACCCATTGGCGGATCCAAAGGGGGGGGGTAGGGTTCCGGGGGTTGGAACCCCCCTTTTTTCTGACAATCATGTATTTTTTAATGAATATCCTGATGTTTTACTAAGATATACCTAAAAAATTTTCGTGCCTCGCTCCGCTCGACGAAATTTCCTTTCACTTCTAAATCGGAACCCCCCTTTTTGAATTCCCTGGATCTGCGCCCGGAACCTATCTCTAATGTGATTATATTATTGTTTTCAAAAGATAAACAAAGCTCATATTCCCATAATTCACAGTAATATAACATCGCTATTTACAGTAAGAATTCCTGGCTCGATTCGCACTTGGCCGATAGTGATATCCATATTGCTTGGTAAATCATACGGAATAATATGAAGTCAGGAATATGCCATCGGGTGTTTCCCTTGAAAGTTCACTTACATAGTTTAAGCCCTTGTGCTTTTGTACAATTATGACTGTATGCCAAGGATGAAGTGAACGGGTTCTTACAATCATAAATGTGGGGAAACAACTGGGTGTTACATTGCTAAATAGCATACCTTTGATTCATGAAGCAGGAACGAAACAAAGTAGAAAGTAGACAAGATGTTACTAACCATTTATTTTAAAGGTTGCTTGAAATCACGATTCTAGTAAGCGACACATCACTTATCTGTGGTAAATACATATCTATATATCTTTAGAAATTTAAGTGATATTGTGTAAAACCATACCTTCAAGTGTTTTGGTGTGATCTGCACTGATGAGACATAAGTTCTCGAAATGCGCATATGCAGAAAATAAATTAACTGTAACTTCGGTATTTTGTTATTTATTACCACTGGGCCGATGCCTCTGGTCGCGGACTGGTAGTCACCGAGGGTATTTACCTATCCAGTAGTCAGTCCTTCTGTGTTGACCCGAAAACCGATTGTATTGAAACTTATACAATATCTAAACATTGCAAAATTATGTTTAAAACTAAGGAGTACTAGTATCTCCCTCATGTATAGCTCTCTCCTTAGCTGAATTTTGGCTTTTCTATTAAGACCCTTTTGGTAATTTGTTTTGAATTAGCTTAAATATGTTTTTCGGGTACTGGACTTCCAAGTGTTTTGGTATGATCTGTACTGATAAGACATAAGTTGTCGAAATGTGCATATGAAGAAAATAAATTAAGTTATTTCGGTATTGTTATTTACAGACAAATTGATCAAGGCGAGGCTGAGCGATATGATTTTTCAACACAGCATACTGCCAGGTTATAAATAGCCCAAATGCAAGTGACCGGTCATGATGATCAAAGGTCAAAGTTGCGCTATATTTACATTGCATCATTTTTGTGTCGCCTGCACCTGATGCAGGATCGACACATAGGGATCACTATCCGTCGTCTTGCGTCCGTCTGTCTGTCTGTCCGTCTGTATGGCTCAAAAAAATTTAAGCATTATCCGCATCTCCTCCTAAACCACTTGGCACTTTTCAACCAAACTAGTATATGTTGAAGATGTGCATCATGCATTTTGTTTTTCTTTAATTCTGTTTTTTACAGATTTTACGTTGTTTTTAGACTTTATCATTTTAGCTTACTGGAGTCCTGAGGGTACGTCTCCATTATCCGCAACTCCTCCTAAACCGCTTGGCACTTTTCAACCAAACTTGCAGAAATGCCTCAGTATATATTGAAGATGTGCATCATGAGTAGTTAACTATGGGGAAAATCCGTAGGTTTTCAAAAAACGTTTTTTGAAAACCTACGGATTTTCCCCATAGTTAACTACTCTCCAGGAGCATATAACAAAAATCATGTTTTCTATTTTTGTTTCTACAACGGTCAAAACTACCACTAGAATATAACAAAAAACGTACTGACACGTTTTGTCAAAACAGTCAAGTGTAAAGTAGGTTTTACTCACATTTTTTACGTTGCTTGCGGTTTAAGCATCTCATAAGTAAAACAAAAATCTTCAAATTAGGACTTGGTACATAACACGGGTTATACATAACACTGACGTGTATCTCTTGTTCTATTCTTTTGATTCCTATATGTTTCTAGTAAGTCTGATAACTCATCACCAGTTACTCTCTCTATAACAAATATATTGTTAAAAGGATAATATAAATATACGATTTCCCCTTGAATATCAAGTATTTCGTAAAAACCATACACCTTTGTTTTTATTTTTTTTAGATTGGTCAAATCATATGCGAGCATTTTTTTTACCTGATTTTTATTATAAAAGTCAAACATTATTGCTTACCATAACAGTTATGCACCCTCCTACCTGAACTACACTCATGGTTTTTTTATCTAATAAATATTCGGGTTATAAAAAAATGACAACGATTCCCGTATATTTTTCAGAAAAGTCTAATACGAATAATTTTAAAACAATACAAGGAGTAAAAAATATGCCGAGTGATTACTTCCGGTTACTCGCTGTCGGGCAAGACAAATTTGTTAATGCACCTTTTATTTAAACCCTTATT
>MJUU01027032.1:18535-32151 GCA_002080025.1 Modiolus philippinarum | reverse complement strand
TAATTGAGGTTTTCAAAATATTAACCTAGATTTATGACAATCAGGAAAAACGTGGAATTTCGAATTGAATAAGGTCAAGCACAAGAGGTCACTCAAAAAAGTTATAATAATTTAAAAAAGAAACATGTAAGTTAAACGTCCACAACTACTCCATCACAAATAAGGTAGTTGATAATGATGTTTTAAATATCCTGACAGAACATGTAGTATCTGCAACAAGGAATTTGGAATAGGCTTAGACAACCACTGGAAACTACAATTTTACAATGAACAAGATCAAAATCCGGACGTCGCATAAATTCGCCTACATGTACTAACATAACAGGTAGATGTGTAACAACTGTCTGATGTGTATGCATTAATTGTGTCACATTGTTGAATGCCTTTGTGTCATTGATGCAGAATCATCCAAAACTAAAGTCGAGTTTATAGATTTTATCGGCACTTTCAAATTTCTGCATGAGTAAGATTTTTTTTTCTGTTCTTGGAATGCGAGACAGCTGAAAAAGTGTCCAAAATATCAGAAGTGTATGATGAAGAATCATTCATATCCATGAGCCCATAATTAATAATGTATGATGGTGTCTGGTCATCAAACCATTTGTCAATTTAAAATCATTTGGATTTTTTTATTTACGCCGGGATTATACCTAATCCTGATCACCGCCACCAAAGGGACCTCAATGACACACTTTGGAAACCCCGTAAAAACTTATTATCACTTACAAATTTAATAAACTATATAGATCCTCCTAAAATCTGATAACCAACGGCTATAATTGAATACAAATATTTTAGATCGTGGTAAAGCTTTTTCTGTTTGAAAACTATCAATCATAGTGCCATTTTCCCCCAACTTAACCAAATATTGATTTATTGATAGTAGGTAATCAGTCAGATCGAACATCTCAACTTGGGGTTGGAGTCTTCAAGAAAAATTATGTTCTCATTGCTTTGATGCGATTCGTGCTGGTACTGTTCAGAAATATCAAATGCACTTAAGGACTTTAAGGTACAGAAGACTTTACGCGTAAAGAAAAAAAATGACGCAGAAACTTGCATGTTTCTTGAAAAAAAATATATAAGACTCAACTTCTGGATTAAAATTTTCTCACATGATGAAAGGTTTTTGAATTCCAAAAAACTCCGATGCTCTCGTTGATATGTTTTTCGGAATTCAAAAACCTTTCATCGAAACTCGTCAAGTATGTGAAAAAATTTTAATCCAGAAGTTGAGTCTTATATATTTTTTTCAAGAAACATGCAAGTTTCTGTGTCATTTTTTTTGTATTTACGCGTAAAGTCTTCTGTACCTTAAGTGGTAAAAGATATTTGTATTTGAACAATATTGTATTATATTTCTGAACAGTGCCAGCACGAATCGCATCAAAGCAATGAAAACATAATTTTTCTTGAAGACTCCAACCCCAAGTTGAGATGTTCGATCTGACTAATCAATATTTGGTTAAGTTGGGAAAAAATGGCACTATGATTCATAGTTTTCAAATAGAAAAAGCTTTACCACGATCTAAAATATTTGTATTCAATTATAGCCGTTGGTTATCAGATTTTAGGAGGATCTATATAGTTTATAAAATTTGTAAGTGATAATGAGTTTTTACGGGGTTTCCAAAGTGTGTCATTGAGGTCCCTTTGGTGGCGGTGATCAGGATTTGGTATAATCCGTAAATAAAAAAATCCAAATGATTTTAAATTGAACAAATGGTTTGATGACCAAACACTATCATACATTATTAATTATGGGCTCGTGGATATGAATGATGCTTCATCATACACTTCTGATATTTTGGACACTTTTTCAGCTGTCTCGCATTCCAAGAACAGAAAAAAAATCTTACTCATGCAGAAATTTGAAAGTGCCGATAAAATCTATAAACTCGACTTAGTTTTGGATGATTCTGCATCAATGACACAAAGACATTCAAAAATGTGACACAATTAATGCATACACATCAGACAGTTGTTACACATCTACCTGTTATGTTAGTACATGTAGGCGAATTTATGCGACGTCCGGATTTTGGTCTTGTCCATTGTAAAATTGTAGTTTCCAGTGGTTGTCTAAGCCTATTCCAAATTCCTTGTTGCAGATACTACATGTTCTGTCAGGCTATTTAAAACATCATTATCAACTACCCTATTTGTGATGGAGTACTTGTGGACGTTTAACTTACATGTTTTTTTTTTAAATTATCATAACTTTTTTTGAGTGACCTATTGTGCTTGACCTTATTCAATTCGAACATTCCACGTGTTGCCTGATTGTCATAAATCTAGGTTAATATTTTGAAAACCTCAATTATGTCCCCTCCAGCACTGCTATATGTTGGTGTTAGCATTCTAAGATTTCAGAATCCATAGCCTTTGTATGTAATTCATATTTTTAAGTGACGGGATTTGTTTGGTAGCTCGCTTTTGTACATTTTCTATTTTTTAAATATCCCAATATCCCAAGACTGCTGCAGCATTCTAAAGGTGTTGTCTCACAAGGGCTTGAAAAAAGGTCGCTAACTATATGATCCGCAACTATAAAAAAAAATCAACACAAGGACCATAAGAGCTACGGTTCCGCGGCTTAGTATGCGGTTGAGTTTAAGCAATGAGACATATCATTTATGTAAATGACAAATTATGGGTTTGGACTTGGAGAATTTATTTAATGTTAAAATATGGATAACATGAAACACCTACAATGGCTGAAATTTATAATTACATGCCACAATTTGTCAAGGAACTACACAGGAAAACCACTTATAAGACAAACGTAGACAACGATAGGAAGTCGGAACAGCCGGACTTGGTACCAGCACTAGCAAAAGACAGAGGTAGGGTTAAACCGGTTTATGGGTACTATCTGTGTCCGGTTACCCTATAGTATAAAAACATACAAATAAAACATTTTAAAAAGCATTAGTTTTCCAGCCGCACATCTTTTTCTACACCATTGCAGGTATTTATTTAACAATTTGTGTGAGTCTACCTCTTCGAATTTACAGATGAATTTGTCTTGCGAACTTGGTTCTAATCCACTTATTTTTGACAGGGTTATGGACATTCCAAGAAACACTGAGAAAACTTATGTTTTTACTTTTTTGCTGTTGTAATAAACAAAGCCTTCTTGTAAAAGTTCATCGTTGTTGTATATTACTGCTACGCCCCCCTCATAGGTCACACCTATTTACATATTATGACTGATATTTCACTGTGTACCTGTTTGTATGTCTTTTCGTGTCTTGTCTGTGCATGTTTTTTATGTTGTGTTGTTTTTGTTATTTGATAGTCGACGCCCGGGAGTCGACGTTAAAAGCTTATCAAAGCTTGTGTTGAACTTTTGTACATGTATCGACTTAGAACTGAATTGAATTGTAATTCCTGCTCGCAGTTACACCTCAACAAGATCCGACCTCAATGGTACATTATACGCGTCTTTATTTTTGATGGCAAATATGGTTCTAAATCTAATTAGTAATGTTACAAAAATTTTAATTTACATCTCCAATTGCTGCTAGATAAGTTGGACTAAAATGAACACGTTACATTACTGAAATGATTGAACTCTTCTCTGTTGAAGGCAGAAATGGTCGATTTCAGGGAAGCAGACAGCTTTGGCCTTTTTTGATTTGCAAATTAAGTCCTATTAACGAACGCATTGAAAGTGCATAACTCCTAAAATGTTTCGCAAACATTTTGAAGGAATTCCCAGGAAAAGAAAAGTATAAGAATCGATAAGGCATAAGACCCATTACTGACATTCACGTGATCCAATTTCAGGCCTGGCTTCTAACCAACTTTCCCACCAATACAAATAAACAACTCTAGACTAGAGCTATAACCCCCATTAAGATTGGTACCTGGGGGTGGGTGATAACATGTGACCACTTATATTGAGGTAATAAAGACGAAGTCTGCTCTTCATTTAATCAGTCCATTTATCTTCAAACAGGTTGGGGAAAATCCCCAAAACGGGGTATTTTTTTCAGTGTTAATATTTTTTTATTTTGGATTTGACAGTTTCTGCTAAAAAGGGCAATTATTTACTTAAAATACAGCAATTTTCAAAAGAAATTATGTAGATATTTTTACTGCAGCAAAAGAGAATGGCCTATGAAATTTGCACTTTTATTGGACACATCACTTTCTGAAAACCAAAAATTTGAATGTATGTTTTTTGTGAAAAATATTGCTATTGAAATAAACTGTTGCCCTTTTGAGTAAAAAGTCGAAATTCAAAAATAAGTGATTTTATCACTATAAAAATACCACAAGTGAGGTATTATATCCCAAATGGAGGATTTTCCCAAACCTGTCAAATACTGTAGGGCTTGAATATAAAATCGGAAGGAGGAAGCTAATTTCTAAAATGCTAGGGGTTTCTGCCTGGACCTTGAAACCCCTACCCCTTTATAGACAAAACGCTGACGATTTGTCTACCCCATTCAAAAAATGGGATATCAAAAATGAATAAAATACATTCAAACTTTTTAACCCCTTTGAAGACCAGATGATGAGAACCATACCCCATCTTGAAAACCAGAGACATGTAAATAAAGAGATTGGCAACATGATGAATTCTCGTGAAATCATGTAGCCATCGAGACTTTGATAAGACTTCCTACTTCACAAAAATGAATCACTAATATCTCTATAACATATAAAAATATAATAAAATTATCTAAACTCTACCAAAAAGGTAAAATACTTTCTTGTTTTTATATCTACGAAGTTGTAACTATGGAAATAAAAGACGACTTTCAAAAGTAAACAAGGCACATCACTATCTTTGTCGTCAGATTTCCACATGGAGTCACCACTTTATTTGCCAATATCTTTTTTTATGAATTAATATTTTTTATTCAAATTTTCTAAACTACACTATAAGATAATTAAGGAAAACAATTCACTTTTTGGTTTAGAAATATATAGACTAAATCAATAGTATTTTAAGAAATTCTGATGTGGCCACAACATGCTTGTTGTGATTACTGATTAGTATGGGGTGATAGTAGAGTTGCCAATCTCTATAATTACATGTCTCTGTCTACTAAACCATGATAAAATAGACAACATCTTGACAAACATATCTTTCTAGATTAAATATGTTCACTTATATAGGCTTTTATTGAATAATTCATAGTGTTCAAGAGGTATAAGGTTTGCAACTTTCTATCTGAGAGATATCTTAATAAATTCAACAACATCAAGTGAAAATATCATTGCGACTTGCTTGTTGTTAACAGAGGCAGTTGAAATTTTTTTTATATTTTGCTATCAAATTCAACATTTTCAGCTCTTATTTGTATTTTGACAACATATGTTTGAAGGAAAAGTAAAAAAAGTAATATTTTAGCATTATGCCACTGACAATACCTATAGTTTAAAAAGCAGATACCTCACTTACACTTATTTATAATATGATTTTGCACATCTCTTTAGATAAACTTTCAAATCTTTGAAGGTCAGACTTCACTAAATATTACACATGGGCAGCTGTTATAACATTTTAGGAATATTCATATTTACCTGAAGTTCACTTGTGGCACTATGATTTTCTCAAAGTGGCACATGTATCCAGTTAAATATACCAGTGATTACCCAACTCTTAAGTCCAATTAGAAATTTCTATAGTCCTGGGTATGCAAATTACCAATTTTATCTGTTATATCATTGGGCATTGATGAGGCTTCAAATTTTTTCACTGAATCAAAATGCTGAAAATGAAAATTTAAGTTTTTTAACTGAAGTGTTTAAGAACTCAGATATTGTTTTAGAACTCAGATATTGTCAATATTGACAGTGTATACAACTTTAGTGAAAGTAGTGTGGCTTTGTTTATATAAATTCTACTTTGACTATGCCAGCAGCTGATTGTTTATTTAGTAGAGTCTAACTTAAAAGATTTACAAACCATATTTTTGGGGAATTTTCTAAATTTATCTTGCTTATTGTAAGAAATTTCATCATCAATCAGTTATGTAATTGAAATTGTTAAATTTTTTGTGATAGTGAGCTCAGTCTTGTAGGAAAAATAATATTGTTATCAATACATACTGCTTAACTGTTATCTATATATTACTTCTGTTTCAGCTTGATTATCCCCAGAGTCCTATTATTCCTGACCAAGGATGTAAGGCAAAAACACAGATATTTAAAAGTTCATACATAACAAAGCCTAAACAAGATTCAGAATGGCAAAGAGCTGCTGAGGGCTTCTCTGGATTCTCTGCCCCTGAAAATGGTAGACCCAAAAAAAGGAAAAGTTTATCAACAAGACAACCACAGAAGTACTCAATATGCATGCCATGTGATTCAGAATCAGATAATGAATTAGAAGGTAGTTTTAAAATATATTGATTAAGTGTTTCCAAAATAACACTAATGATGTACATAATATAGTATTATTGTGTAATGTTTTTCATATTGGCATTGTCATAGATCCGAGGTACACCATATTGACCTGAGGTGCCAGCCGAAGGCCAATGTGACTTACCAAGGATCTATAACAATGCCAATATGACGAACATTACACAATGATACCTTTATTAGGTAATTAACTTCATGTTGATGAATTGTATCAATTGCATTGCAGTATTTCTTTACTTGTTATTTTAAAGACTTTGTGTCCTGTCAAATTACTGCTGCAGACAACAATCTACACACTAAGAGGGGTTATGATAAATCCCATATTGGACTAGGCCAATATTGAAAAAATCCATATTCACCTAGTTTAGGTCATATTGGCATACTTTTGTCATTCGTTATGAAATGGCAGTTTTAAACATATTCAGTCAAATACACTTAAGTTAATTAATAATAAGAAATACCTTTCTTAAATTTTATTTAAATATTTTTTTTTGTATAGTTAAATTGGATTACAAGTTTTACATTCAAAGACACTGACAGATCCCCCAAGAGTATATTGATAAAAGGAAAATATAATTCAAAGATTTAAAATGGAAGTTCAAGAATAAGTCAATAATTCTATGTTCCAGACATTTTTAATCAATCTAACAAATGGCCTAGTCTTCAAAGTGATAGTTTTATCACACATATCACATATGTCCAATAAATAGGTGGAATATTTCAATTGTTAGACAATAATTTTCTATTATATTTTTTTTACCTGTCACTACCAGGCCAAAGATGAATCTCTTAGCTAGCAAACTGCTTCCTGCATTCATAGTGTTCATGAAGTGTCTGAAGATCTTTATTAAAGAAAGGAAGTGGAATATTTGAGCTATTAACTATCATAACTGAAGAATTAAAAAGGGGTTTTAAGATTACAGCCATAAAATGTATTTATTTGAACTGCAAAAGAGAAGGCATAGATTCGCACAATTGTCAATAAGTAGGTTCTATATAAAAATTGTACTGGTATATGTCTATTATTTTGCTTTTACAGTTCAACTGTATCAGTTATCAACATAATTATCTTCAGAATAACAAATTAATTGCCACCCCAACCTATCATTATTTTGTTTTGTCATATTTTCTTTCTGTTCAAGTCAAGGTAATGACTTTGAAGTCATTTAATCAGTTTGATAGATAACTCGTAGGAACTTTATCATCTTGCCATCTGTGGTGATGAGTTTTATTCAGAATTTGGTCTGTTAGTAGGAAAGTTTACTTGTAAAGTTAGGAAATTAGTTTGAAAAATAGGTAAAGTCAGAGGTTATCCCCAATGATTGATGAATAAAAGAGTTACATGATCATTAGAAATATGACTAAGGAGGGAAATTCTATATGTTTTAGTGGAAAATATTATAAACTGGAATTCAAGTGATGAAGATATGTCTCCTGTATCTGACATAGAATCTTATGCTGAGGTAACCAGTAGTTGTAAAATTCAAAGGAATATGACTAAGAGAGATAAAGAGTCCATGGAAAGCATTGATTCAGAAGATTCTGATTCAGAAAATACAACAGTGATTAAAACTAGTGATACTCATGGATTGCTAGTACAGGTTGGTTGTTACAGACTTTTTTTTTCAGATAATTATTTTTTTCTTGGTAAATTAAGGTTAAAGGCCCCTTTTTCAGTACAATGTTAAACCTATGGAAATTTTGTGTAAAACCCCAGCCTTAACAGCTTGTTGGTTTATTCCAAAAATTTATCTGCAAATTACTGAGACAATTGCCCATGCAAAACTACCATTATTCTATGCCAGTATCAACAAATTTAGTGATTTTGCAGAAAAAATCTTGAAAAATTTGTGGTAGTTGGATGTTTTCTGGGACAAAAATGCGGTCTGCTCGAATGATTTGCCGTTTTTTATATTGATTATCATAAATAACTCATTCATTTGTTAATAAAACTTGCAACGAATGGTAGCTTTGTATGTATAAATGAAACAGGTATCTGCAAACAAAGTTTGGTGAAGAACCAACAAGCCGTTATGGCTGGGGATTTTACATAAAATTTCCATAGGTTTAACATTGAACTGAAAAAGGGGCCTTTAACCTTAAATTGATAAATTGTACAAAATCACCATTAGTGTACAAGTAATGTTATTGTTTGCTGCAGGGCCAACCCTTTTAAATTTGCACTGCAGCACTTGGTTCTTCATGCAAGAATCAAGGATTCGACATACCTATGAATAACTAAATACCTAAGTTGCCTTTAAATTTTGTTTCTTCAGATGGTTATTTCGACAACATATGTCTGTTCAGTGTAGATAAGATGAAAACTTTTGGAAAACCATTAACATAGCTTTTACTAAAAACATTTGGAAAACCATAAAGCAAAAGAATTTGTTTCTTTAGAAAATGAAGTATTCAATTTTCATAAATACACTATACCAATAAATTTTGGAAAATTTGAGGTAAAATAAACAAAAATATTAATTTTTGTTTTGAAATATTGCTATGCTTTAGGGCAGTACTACAATATCAGTAAGCAGCACTTGTAAACATTGAATTTCATGTTTCAACAGGGATCACTTGGGACTATAAAGGCAAATTGAAATGATGAATTTCTTGTAATTATAACTTGTCTAATCATCATTCATAATTTTCATTGATATTTGGATCATAAATCAATCCGGAGAAGGTAATTTTTATCTCGAAGCCATGAAATGGCTGTAGATGTTAATATGACAAGAAAAAATCTTGTGAGGCTTCAAGCCTATTAACAGTTCTAAAAGATGATCTTCATGCTTCCGAAAAAAAAAATATTGTGGGCAAGTTTCTTTCAAAATGGTATGTACTTTGTGTTTTTAAGTTATATTTCTTCATTTACATGAGTTGAATACGGTGTTGTTATATCAAATTGAAAACAATATGCATGTTTATCAAATTACTAGTTTTTTTTTATATTGTGTCTCAGGTCAACGAACCTGTCGTGCAGTAATTTGTCAAAGATGAAAATAACATTTGTTTACCGGGTACCTGTGACAGTGTATTGCATATATTTATAGCAATGAAATCGACATGCGAAATCACACAATCCGATTATTTTCATGTATTACGGAATAACTTAATACATGCAAAGGTATGCAGCAGTTCTTTGGATGACTACGAAGTTTTGCCACATGTAGATTTTCAGGGCTTCGAGATTCAGCTCCATCGGAGCTTTGATTATGATTTGTCAGTCTATATTGGTCAATTATTGTTAAGTGTATACCTGTATCCTTTTACAGAATGAAGCAGATTTAATAGAAGACACAGATTCCAGATCTTCATTTGCTCTGAGTGGAACTGATAACTCGAGGAAATCTAAGGTGTGTGTTCTAAGCCATTATTAACAGTTGTTGTCTTTTAAAGAGATTGTCTTTTTTATGAATTTTAAAGTCTTTTGTACATAACACTTGCTTTTGATGAATGAATATCTGAACACTTACTCCAATCCTTCTGAAAAAGTTCTAATTCTGTTGAAGTTTTAGGTTCATACTGTTTCTGTAATCTATACAATTATTATCACCTTTTTAAAGTTATGGACAATCACATAACTAAAAATTCACTGAAATTAAATTTGATAAGGTGATAACTGATAAAATCGTAGATTACCATCCTTCTTGCCCAAATATTTTTTAAACCTTAAAAAAAAAAAATTTAGTCGGCCATCACTTTTGGCCAGATAAATATTGATTACACCACAAGATCCCGCTCATTACCATATTTTATCCACTAGAGATAGTTAAATTTTAAAATTTTAATTGCGAGGCCTGCAGAGCATTTTAAAATTTTTGAATTTAACTATCGAGAGTGGATAAAATATGGTAATAATCGGGATAAAGTGGTGTAATCTTTTTCTCTAATGATCAATGATAAACACCGAGAAATGTATTCCGAATAGATTTGACGGGAAATAGCACGGGGCTTTATTCAACATACGTTAAATAAAGAAAATTTATATAACTGGTCAAAACCGGTTTAAACTTGACATATCATTAGAGAAATATCCATTATTGCAGATAAATGCAAAACATTTGTACAACCAAAAAGAAAAAATCAAATGTACCACAGCGAACAAACTATCTAAAGGATATAACAAAAGTAGCACCAACATTACTTAGGGATAGATTGGACAAAATAATAAGGTTTGTATAGCTGTCGTGCATGGAGAACAACAAAATTAAAATATACATAAGACTAAAATCTAAAAAATATATATACAAGAAAGAAAAGGCCCAAATTTTCGGAGTTAACTCCTTTTGCAAGGGTTAAAAAAAGAACAGGACATCACCGTGGACCAGAGCCACGTCTCACTTCTGTTGTATCCAACTAAAACCCTGTAATAAAACATCAAAGACATGGCCTAAATAGAAAAATGTTTAATGTTAGGTGTATACGCGAAAATTACAAAATCAATGGATAAATAAATAAATACCAAAAAAGACAAACAACAGATGATTAGCTACAATTACAAGAAATTACAAAATCAATTGATAAATAAATAAATAACAAAAAGACAAACAACGGATGATTAGTTAATACCAAAACAAAGGAGTTAACTCCGAAAATTTGGGCCTTTTCTTTCTTGTATATATATTTTTTAGATTTTAGTCTTATGTATATTTTAATTTTGTAGTTCTCCATGCACGACAGCTATACAAACCTTATTATTTAGTCCAATTTATATGACATTAAGCTGTCTCGCAACATATATTTTTATTTTTATTTTTCTTATAGTATACTTACTTAGGGATAGAGCTCTGCAGGAGGAGATACTCCTTGTCATTTTATATATCATTCATTTTTAAAAGGTCATTGTACGCTTGTAATCTGAAATTTTGATAGAATTAGACATGACAGTGGTAGAAATTGGTCTATAATTGGCAATTAAATATGAATTTCAGGACAATACTGATATAGAAGACATTGAAAATATTGAAATTCCTAGTAGCACTGAAGCCTCTTCCAAATCAACCAGTCCAAGTCAAAGGTTAAAGGTTAAAGCAAGTGACTGGGTTAAATCTTTGGATTTAAAGACGCCAACAAAGCAACAATCACCAATTAGTATGCCTTCAATGCATGATGATTCAGCAAAAAAGAAAAGAAAATACTCGAGGTAATGTAGGTGTAGTTACTATACAAAATAAGATGGAGAACAAATGATAATGAGAAAATACCTAAATACATGTGCAAAGCAAGCATGTTAGTAGCAGAAGGTTACTGAATAGTTTTCAATAAATGAATAGAAAGCTATAATACAAACTGATTTTTATGAAACCTCACAAAAAATAATTATAATAAAATATGTCAATATATCTTCAGTGCTGCTACATATTTACTAAACACAGTAAATAACATCTAAATAATAAGCAGCTGTCAAGAACTTTTTTTAAATGCATTTTAATCTAGATTCTACTTGGGCAACATTTGATTATTTAATTAATTGGTTTTACAGTACATTAATCGTGATTCGTATTTATTTGTCTTTATCTGTGTGTATATTTCTGTCTGTTTGTTTGTTATACCCCTGCTCCAAAGGAGGAGGTTTATACTGTTTTACCCTTGTCTGTCATTTTGTTATTCAGTCATTCCTTTTGTCCATCACAACTTACATCAAGCTTTTCTCTGCAACGGTGAATGTATAGTCATGCCATATTTTGGATGCATTTTCAGATCTGTTGGATTACTACTTCCTGTTTACCAACTTAGTCAATTTTCAGTCATTTCGTCCGTCCATCACAATTTTTGTCAAGCTGTTCTCTCAGTGGTAAATGACACAAACTTGAAATTTTGTCAGAAGCTTAATACCATCATGCCATATTGTTGGATGTATTTTCAGACATGTTGGATTACTACTTCCTGTTTACCGACTTAGTAAATTTTCAGTCATCTTGTGCTTTATTGTAGGCTGTATTTTCAGGCCGTTAAAAGCTGAAGTTGAGAGCAGGGGTATTTCTAGCTAGTGAGAAGGGGATCACAGATCCCTTGTTTTGTATGTTGAGAGTTGTCCACTCTTCTGCTTGTTCAATATTTGAATATAAATTTTACTGAAACTAACTTCCAACTTGTAAAATTTAAAATGTAGTAAACAAATAATTTATTGTTCTTTATTTGAAGGAACCATGGGCATTTATTCATAAATGAAATACTTGAACTTCTTTAAAGCAGTTTTGTTTGTTAAAAAATGAAAATTCTATGTCTTTTCATGTTTCTGTTGATCACTGCTGAAAGTGGATTTCTATAAAAATGAAAAAAAATAATTTCTGCAAACCCTGTAATTCAATAACAGACAAAATTAGGATTACAGCACAAAACCTAATTTTAAAAAGGTAAGGCTTAATGGAATTGATAGATGAGAACTAGAAATTATCGATACCTAGAGAAAAATTGATCGTTTTAATTGCACATTAAGTGTTATAAAATTTGTATATAAACAGAAATGGTTTAGCAGATCAGCTTTACAGATTACAGATCAGAGAACGATCAGCAGTCAGAGTGTGGAATCATCAGGCCCAATCTATAGAGAAAGGTTTGTGTCAGTCAGAGTGTAAAATCACCAGGCCCAATCTACAGAAAAAGGTTTGTGTCAGAGAGAGTGTGGAATCACCAGGCCCAATCAACAGAGAAAGGTTTGTGTCAGTTAGTGTGGAATCACCAGGCCCAATCTACAGAGAAAGTTTTGTGTCAGTCAGAGTGTGGAATCACCAGGCCCAATCTACAGAGAAAGGTTTGTGTTAGTCAGAGTGTGGAATCACAAGGCCCAATCTACAGAGAAAGGCTTGTGTCAGTCAGAGTGTGGAATCACCAGGCCCTATCTACAGAGAAAGGTTTTGTCAGTCAGAGTGTGAAATCACCAGGCCCTTTCTACAGAGAAAGGTTTGTGTCAGTCAGAGTGTAAAATCACCAGGCCCAATCTACAGAAAAAGGTTTGTGTCAGAGAGAGTGTGGAATTACCAGGCCCTATCTACAGAGAAAGGTTTTGTCAGTCAGAGTGTGGAATCACCAGGCCCTTTCTACAGAGAAAGGTTTGTGTCAGTCAGAGTGTGGAATCACCAGGCCCAATCTACAGAGGGGTTTGTGCCAGTGAGAGTGTGGAATCAAAAGGCCCAATCTACAGAGAAAGGTTTGTATCAGTCAGAGTGTGGAATCACCAGGCCCACTCTGCAGAGAAAGGTTTGTGTCAGTCAGAGTGTGGAATCACCAGG
>MJUU01027031.1:19896-33906 GCA_002080025.1 Modiolus philippinarum | reverse complement strand
GATTGTCATTGAATGTCAAGTTGCCGTATTAAATACTTTATTGGAAGATTGTCATTGAATGTCAAGTTGCCGTATTAACTTTTGTAATTCGAACATTGTCATTGAATGTCAAGTTGCCGTATTAACTTCTTTAATTCGAAGATTGTCAATGATTGTCAAGTTGCCGTATTAACTACTTTATTGGAAGATTGTCATTGAATGTCAAGTAGTAGTATTAACTACTTTCATCTGAAGATTGTCATTGAATGTCAAGTAGTCGTTCAGTATCAACTTCGTTTATTTGAAGATTGTCATTGAATGTCAAGTTGCCGTATTAATTACTTTTATTGAATGATTGTCATTGAATGTCAAGTTGCTGTATTAACTACTTTGTGGAAGATTGTCACTGAATGTGAAGTAGTCGTATTAACTACTTTTATTGGAAGATTTCCATTGAATGTCAAGTTGCCGTATTAAATACTTTTATTCGAAAATTGTCATAGTATGTCAAGTTGCCATATTAACTACTTACATTCGAAGATTGTCATTGAATGTCAAGTTGTCGTATTTAATACTTTTATTCGAAGATTGACATTGAATGCCAAGTTGTCGTATTAACTACTTTTATTGGAAGATTGTCATTGAATGTCAAGTAGTCGTATTAACTACTTTTATTCGAAGATTATCATTGAATGTCAAGTTGCGGTATTCATTACTTTTATAAGAAGATTGTCATTGAATCTCAAGTTGCCGTATGAAGTACTTTATTGGAAGATTGTCATTGAATGTCAAGTAGTCGTATTAACTACTTTTATTCGAAGATTGTCATTGAATGTCAAGTTGCCGTATTAACTACTTTCATTCGAAAATTGTCATTGAATGTCAAGTTGCCATATTAACTACTTTCATTTGAAGATTGTCATTGAATGTCAAGCTGCCGTATTAACTACTTTAGTGGAAGATTGTCATTGAATGTCAAGTGGTCGTATTAACTACTTTTATTGGCAGATTTCCATTGAATGTTTTAAAAGTTTTCGTATTTACTACTTTTATTGGAAGGCTAGAGCTGTATAGTCTAAAATTTGTAATTGCTTTAAAACTACAGAATATAAATTCTAGCAGATGTCTTCCAAAGGAACCAGAAATTGTATGAACCAAAAGATTATCAAGAATATATACTGTCAAAAGTATAAGGTAATATTTAGCGAATAAATGACCCATTTATACGAGTTTACCAGATAACTAACTAAACATTTCTGACAGATTCAGAATACTATAGCCTTTCCAGTGCTGCTCACTTCTTCACAAAAATCATGATGTTAGAGGTGGTAGACAGGGTGTGTCTTTCTCCTTTCTCCCACCCCCTTGCCCCTTTCTTCCGTTCTCATTATACCCTGTCTACCCCCTCATGCTAAGTATATCGCTGCAGATCATCAAAAACAAGTTTAACAGATAAAGAAATATCTTTTGTAGCCCATGACAAAGACGAGTTAGTATTACAAGTAAAAGTTTAAGCTTCTCACCTTACTTCCTGGTAGCTTAGCTTGTTTCTTTTTGGCCGCTTCATGCTTGGCTTTTATAGCTTGTGTGTCTGTATGGAAGGAGTTAGTTACTCTTAATTTGATACTATCTTGTGCAAAGTGGTCTGTTGTACAAAACAATGGCATCATGGGTACGGCTGGAATATGAGTGCTTTGAGTCTT
This sequence comes from Modiolus philippinarum, assembly GCA_002080025.1. NCBI lineage: Eukaryota > Metazoa > Mollusca > Bivalvia > Mytilida > Modiolidae > Modiolus > Modiolus philippinarum. Next base: position 32,224 of record MJUU01027031.1, on the reverse strand, counting down.
TGTGCAAACACACGTCTTTGTCTTTTTTGCAGTCCATTCGTCTATTTTTCTCATTGTGTACTCTTGTCTGTAACCATATTTATTTTGTAAGTTAAAACTACTTGTTGCAATCAAGTTTTATTTAGGATAAAAGATTTCAAATAAAACATTTACAAAAACAAAAACAAAAACAAAAAACAAAGACAAACATATACACAAAAATAACGAAATATATCAGGATCAAAATTTTCCTTTAGAATAATATATAGTTTCAAAAAATAAATTAGTAAGACAAACAAAAGTAAAGTCGCCACAGAAATCATTCCAAATATTTCCAAATGATTTAATTCGAGCTATACTGAAGAAGTACGTAAAAAGTCATACATCTTCCATCGTAATTATTGATGAAAATTACGTTACATAAAATTCCAGTGAATTCTTGTGCATCTATGTTAAACCAATGTTTTTCCTGAAATAAATTAGCCGATTGACACACATTCTTGTGTTGTTTCTCGTGATTCGTGCCATTTACATGAAATTTAATTCTTTTGTTCAAATTACCTATATTGTTCCATGTAATTTTCTGGATATTCAAAGTGGGTAAACTTATACTGGATAGGACTAACCGGTCTACTGGTATACCCTGGCGTACTATGAGATTTCTGTGAGTCCTGTGTCTTCCCTTGAGATTCACGGTTGAAGCAACCTTTGTCTGTACTTGGTCTTGTAGTGGTTATTCTGTCTTTGATATTTTTGCTGTTATGTTTTGGCGTTGTTGGTGCTGATGGTGGAAGGTCGCTCCGGAAAGTATTCAGTTTAGCTGTTGCAGAATGACTCCGGTGTCGGATCATTTCGTCAACCTTTGATGTATTGCATTGGACTGATTTGAAAGAATGTGCGTTTGAGCAAATCTCCCAACCATTTATGTTATCCTTTAATACAAAATAAAATAATTTCATATAATAATATAATAACTTTAATTGAGAAAGGAATTCCATGCCATTTGTTTGATGTATGGCCTTTGAGACGAAATCAAACCAAGCATATAACTAAAACATCTTGATAAGTATTCTTTGTAAAATGGCTTTCCTAGTTTTGACGCGAACGGATGACATATTAGTTAACTTCAAGAGTTCAAAAATTACCGTTTTCAAATGGAAAATTGTAATTTACAAAAACTAGAAAACTATTAAAAATGATAGTGAATGTATGGTTAGGAGAGCTGTAAAGGTAGAAATATATATTTCCAAATGCCAATCAGTATTTTTTAAAAGCTTTTGACATCAGGAAAATTAAGCAGAGTGGTTAGCTTTATTTTAACCAATACCTCTACGACACCATCCGCCAAGCAGTCTTAAGTCCGTCAATAATTTCACATGATCATTGACACCTGACCATACATATCATCTCCACATGACTACAGACACCATTAAACCATGCATATATTATCAATTTATATAGAGAGAGCTGACATGCAACAATATTATCATTACCGTTGTAATCACTCCTTCTTTCTCTCTAATTTCAACTTTACCTTGTATACCTTCGAGTCCTCCCACCACAGACACCGATATACCAGCACCTTTTTTGACGGGTGTTCGTGGTCGTGTCACGGGGGTTGTTGGCAAACTTGAGACTGCTTGGCTGATGCTGATGGTGCCGAAGCGGTATCATGGGTTCTAATACAGCTCACCGCACTGCCGGATTTCCCGATGTCAATACCTTTAAAAAGATGTTGGCATTTTTACCTTTGCAGTTCACCTAATCATACATATATTACCATTTTAGTAATAGTTAAAGTATGTTTCAGAGTAATTAATTAAAGTGCTTCGAAAGAAAAAGGGTGGTCAAGATGCCTAAGCGCGCAGCGGGGTTTCCTCACCGTTCATTGAAGATCTTATGTGGTTTTGAGTTGTTATAACTTCCCTTTGGGTCGTTGTCTCTTTGACACATTCACCGTTCCCTTCTTTTTTCTATTTAACTAACTTAAAGACCTCGAATATAAAAAATACCGCCGAATATGAAAAATAAGTATATATCTAAAACTAAATGTTGACATCCCGCCATTGAAATAGAATCTTCTACTCATGTTTATTTAGATCAGTTTATTTAGGCTACATATATTAATTAGTTAATAAATGTATTTTTTGTTCTTCATTCGAAAAAGTTTCCTATTATATTGATCTTGTTTCAGATATTTGTTTACTTTTATTATATCAATACCGATTATATTGTATTTTAAAAATTACCTGGGTTATCGATCTGTTGTCACTTTAAATATATTTTCTTACATCTGTTCGTTTATTTGCGATGGTAGTTGCGACGTATTATGAAAGTCGTTTAATCACCTTGATATTACAGAAAGGTAGCGCAGGTTCGATCCTTGGACCGGGAAATTTTTCCCACATGAAACTTAAACTTCATCTGATATTTAAGTGAAACATAACAGAAGGTCAAAGTTAAGCATACATATGAATGAATATGCATAAAAGTTAATAAGGTAAATAATTCGGGGTAAGTAAATAATTTGATGTAAATTATCAGGTAAAGTGCTTCGAAATCGAGACAATCAAAGGAAAGACAATACCGTATCACCCGAAGCTGACCACCTTGCCAATCTTATTAGTTACCGGCAGTTATTCCTATCATATCATATCAAGTTTTGGATAATTTAGCCCGTGTGAGATCGCAGTTCTGCTAAAACTATCAATTCTGACAAAAACGGAATCGTTTGTTTCTTTTCAATAGAATATCTATGAATATATCCCTGGATTTTATCAAGCCAAAACTAAATTTCATTTGTTTCCCCTAACCCAACTCTACCGAGCTAGGAATGAGTATATATAAAAGGAATATGGCGAAAATAAAGAAAAAGAATTCTCTCTAAATGTGACAAAAAAGTTTAGATTTTATTATGATTTGAATGTATTAGCTGTTTATTCCGTTAATTAATCTAAGTCCTTTCTTGGATTGATTGCTTTACACTGAAAACTGTACATAAAGCCTAATATTTTGTAGACAACATATAAGCAGACATAGACAAACTAAAATTTTACAGTATATATGGAATAGATGAAGTCAATCGGACACTCCAAGTAATACTTACATTTTTGGCGTTATTTGTTTGCGTGTACATGACTGCACTAGAACATCTGACAGGTTTTTGCCCATTTTCTCTACCGTTTCCAACTGCACTTCCTTTCCGACTCGTTGACGATTTTTGTTCTTCACTGTTGTCTTCCCAGTCTCTAAGCGTATTTGTAGCGTTGTTTTCAAACATTTCTTTGTATACACATGGCAGATACTGGGGGTTTATTTCATAGATAATATTTCTGAATTCATCACTGTAACGTACACCATGATTGCCTACCCAAACAGACATAACCTGCTTCAAAATAAAGACAAACATGCATTTAATTCTGAATTCATCATTGTAACGTTCACCATGATTGCCTACCCAAACAGACATAACCTGCTCAAAATAAAGACAAATATTTGATTCTGAATTCATCACTGTAACGTACACCATGATTGCCTACCCAAATAGACATAACCTGCTTCAAAATAAAAACAAACATGCATTTAATTCTGAATTCATCACTGTAACCATGATTGCCTACCCAAACAGACATAACCTGCTCAAAATAAAGACAAATATTTAATTCTGAATTTATCACTGTAACGTACACCATGATTGCCTACCCAAACACACATAACCTGCTCAACATAAAGACAAACATTTAATTGTGAATTCATCACTGTATCGTACACCATGATTTCCTACCCAAACAGACATAACCAGGCTGCTCAACATAAAGTCAAATATTTGATACTAAGATACCGTAATATCCACGTTTTTATCCATATAACATTAATAAATTCATCAAAAGAACAAAATGTTTCGGTTGCATCTGCTACGAAATCAACAAGATGCAGCACACAATTTACTGATATTTACTGAATCAGATTTAGAACGCTGAAGAATCACATAAATATTTTTTTTTATAAAAAGTCAAAGTGAATCGAACCTATGGTCTTGATAGATAACAATATTAAGAGCAATGCTACCATCGAAGCGCATTCATCAAAATTCCGAAAAATTTCTCGTCACAAGACTGGCCTTCCATTTAAAATTATTCTCCATTGTATTTACCAGCATAAAACTAAACCCCTTATCCCATTCATGCTCTTTTTACAAGACCTTTTTAAAGTCTTGCGTGACAAGACCCATTGATTGTCACTTAAATACATACCAAGTGTGTGTGGGTGTGTGTGTGTGTTTGGGGGGCTAATGTGTAAACTTTAATTTATTTTTGCATATGTGTGAATTCAAATTTGCAACTACGTCATCTATTAAAGGCAAGTACGACATTAATTCAGATTACCTAATCTCTACTTCAATTCAATTATAAATTGCTACTGTAGGAGACTTAAAATCCAAAGCATCTACTTGATTTTGATTTTCCCTCCAAACTTTGTAAAGTTCTTTCCTTTGTTGTATTACTGTGGTTCTCCTTTGTTTGCTATACTTATGGTTACTTATGGTAATCTTCCACTGGACCTGTAGGTCCTCTTCGCCGGACTCTTCATTGAGTTGATCATACTTTTCATTTTGTCAAAGGTGTTCAATGATGGAGCATTTGTCCCCATTTTAGACAATTTGTTTCAGATTACCGCTATTCTCACCGTAAATGCGCATTTTATCATATTTAAATTTGCACGTTGGTAGACATTTTTGTTTTATCTTGAAGTGACTCTTAATCTTCACATAAATCCATTTTCGTTTGTTTTTATTCTAATAGTTTTGTATGATTTGCAAAAAGGTAGGGTTCTCAATTTAAGGTAGGTGCCCATAAAACCGGTTTAACCAACCATTTCTTATGAAATCAGGACGATTGCGGTTCACAATTTTCCTGTTAGTTTCACCTGCTTTGTTCTTTTTGCTTCTTGGACTTTGGCTTTATATTCGATAATTTTATTACTATCCCCATTTACCGTCTCTGGTAGGTCATATCATTAGGAGAATTGGACCAAGACATTGACCCTGTAGTATACCAGATGATACTTTCTCCCATTTAGATCCAGCCCATTTTCTACCACTTTTGTAATCTGCTATTTTGAAAACAACGTTAGACTCTTTCAGCCACTCGGACTGATGATTTACGTCGATGACGAATAGGGGATAGAGATAGATGAAGTCGGGGGTTGACAAAGCCATTGCTTAGCAGATTCTCCATGCTATATAGAATTTCCTTCGTAAAATAGCAACCTCCTTTTAGACCCTAGTGACCCTTCATTGGATGAAGCTGACATTGATGTCCACGGCGGGATAGCGCCTTTGACTGTCAAGTGGATATTTTACAATCAGCAGTGGTCAAAGACGGTGGCATTGTGCGTCTGAAAATTGCTTCTATCCGTCTGGAATGGGACAATCATATATCTGGGTTTCTCAAGCCCACGTTTAGCGGAAAGATGCCAGAGGAATTGCCAGGTCTTGGACACAACGATCGCACTGCCCCATGCGAAATCAATAATCGATCTTGGGTCTTGCTTAAGATGGTCTTATGGAGCCACGGCTTCCTTTCGTTGAAAGGGAACGTTGAAAACAAACCAAGACACCTAGCCAAAGACAACTTTGGCCACTGTATTCATGGCGGCGGCTCTCACCATCGCATTATTTTGCATCTGAATCGTCCACCAGGGAGAACTCGTGATGGCATCCATACACCATCTTATCGTGATCCTCGACAAAGTCGAAGATGTGCTTTATTGGAATGGTGAAGGAAAAGATCCATTATATGCTGGTTTAAGTGATCTGTGGCATGCTACGAATCAAGGGTTATCTGCCTATGAATCGGTCGTGGAATTATTGAACCATAGCTTGCTGAGGCCTTGCAATTAAGAGAAAACGTCAGGGTACCTCAACATTCAAAGCATGTTTGTTGCGATCCCAGGTCGATGAGGTGCTCAGTCTGCTGGCTGGAGAGTCTGTAGCTGATGCTTAGAAAGATGCACATGACACCGGCTAGCGATACTAGACCTGCATCAGAAGCCAGTATTATCGTTCTTCCGAAGACGACCTTCGATCAAAGAAAGGTGAGGAATTGGTGGAGGAAGAGAACCAAGGGTCTTTGCGTATTTAGACACGTGCACTATTCGGCTCTAGGTCCTGCATGGCTGAGGTTATTTTCGTGAACCTGATACTCGTGGAGACTTTCGTCAAAAGTCAATCCTTCGGTGATAATAAGCATATCAGCCATTATATTTATAGCGCTGGACGAAGTCGTGGATTTTGTCGATGCCCCACCTGAGATGTTTATTGAAACAGATCTGTTGCTGCGAGGTTCTCTTGATCTTGACGGGTGGTGATGTGGTTTCCTCTTGTGGGTCACTCGACGTCTTTGCCCCTGCTTTCTCCACACCGCTTTGCTCCCCAACTTTTTCGCGGATGAAGAGGTAAACATTGGTCTGGCTAGACTGTCGATGGTAAAGAATAATACTCGTCATACTTCCGGCCATAACCGTGTTTCACTACTAAAGGCATCGTAAATTTATTTGGAAGAACTTTCGATGCAGCTTCTAGTACCAATCCCTGCTGATATGCTGTAATTTCCTAATGGCATAGAAGGTGGCCACGATTTCGTTTCGCATCCTATTGTTTCCAGCCTGGTAGACGGTGCGGCAAAGATCGATACGAACCTGCAACTGATCAATGCCTGAAAGAGGAAGACGATCTGCACCTCGGTCCCATCTTATCTTGCTGATAGAGGTGAAATATGATAATCAATTTCTTGCTTTTGCTAGCCTTGTGGTCTGCGAGAGTTCAAATAGCCTAGGTAAATGGCACTCGATGCTCGTAGGAAATACATGTAGCAATAGGTATTCAGGTCTCTCCGGGATGACATTGAGCTTCAATTGACCGGAGCTAGGTAACTTTATATCGCCTGGTGTCGACAAAGATATCGTCTCCGTCAAAAATGATCGGTAGAATCTCGATCATGGTGGCACCGTCTTCCACTTGCAATCCAAATGTATGGTCGGATCCGGGAATCGTACTGAAATGGAGATGGTGGATTGATCGCGGAAAAGGGTCGGTGTTCAATTTTGTTCGATGGGTAGTGGGTCATCGTTGTCCTCGGCGACTGGAAGAGGAAGAGGAGGGTCAGGTATCGGCCCGGATAAATATATTTGGATGTATTCTATCTCTTTGAAGATCGGGGAGGCGGTCTTCCCTTGCGTCTCAAACACGGGCTTGGACATCTTATCTAGGCGACACTGCCAATCGTTAGCCTGTATACTGCACTTGGTCTCCTGCAAGTCCTTAGAAAGCGCATAACGCTGCATGAGATCGGTGATCCGGGTAAACGCCATTTATTTATGGTATCGCCAACGCTCCTTAACATTGGAGCAATCGCACCAAAAGTATTTGAGCGATCGCCCCTAAGCGATGGATCGACCACCCCTTAGTGATGGATTAACCTCCCCTTAGCATTGTCACAATCGCATCATAGCATTGCATCGAGTCCATGCATTCGGATGAGCAGAAAGATTCGCCGGCAATCCCACTCACGGTTGCAAGACTCGCCAAACACTTTTAAGCCCAAAAAGAGGATGGTGAATTTTAAGGTACATCTTCATAAGTCACAGAGAGGACAGATCGTAACCCTTAGTTAGCAAAAATGATTTGGGTATGGCTATAGTCTAGTCGTGGATACGGTGCAAAGCGCCGCCACAGGAGATCCAAGCTCCACACCGGAAGCATGACTCATGGAATCGCTTCTAGTGCCTATGGCATTTATTACTGCTTGATATAGATGAGTACATGCACTGATGGCCGCGGACGGTCTTGATGCAGCAAGGTTGGAATGCGAGGTTTCCGGTGGGAGTAGCAATTATCGACTTGATGAATGTAACTTTCGGCACTGCATCTACTGCCTCTATACCATTGGTTACTTGCCGTAAACAAGCACACTCTCCACTCGTTCTCACAATCAGGGAATGCTCAGGTTCCCGATCCAAGTCCGATTGATTCTCCAAGGCATTTATCTTATACTTAGTAGAAGTCATCTAGATTGCATCGATATTTTCAGCCGTTTTGGGGCTTGTGGGACTGATAGTGATGGTAAATAATCCGTGAGGCTTCGCCCAGCAGCGGTAGCATAGGGTATCGAAATGAGAACCGGATGGGATCGCTACAATGGTCCCGGTGGATATGATCGCAATCCTTAGCATCATGTTCGAAGAGGCAGATGAGGTTTGCGTTCTTTCGGATCGGCTTGAAGTAACTCTAGCAGAGGAAGCAGCAGTCCACGTTATTATGGCGACGGCACACGTAGTGAAGTCTTGCTTTGCTTGCTCAGTATCATGCCGTCGAAGACACTGAGGTTCTTGCTAGCGGGATCGAGATCACGAGGATAAGGCACTGCTCAAAGAGGAAAGGTTCGATCACCACTGAGCTTGGATGATGACTTGATCACGTCTACCACGTCGACTGGGGAAAGCGAACCTAGATGGAGAAAATGTATTTGGAAAACTCTTTCCTAAGCGCCCCCTGCAGCAGCAGGTGGAGCGATTTCCTGAAAACGTAGAGTAGATCGTATCCGAGCCATCCATCGCGAAGGAGAGGGTTATTCAGTACATCATCTTACCGTAGTCCGATTTTCCAATGATCAGACCTCGTATGAATCGCTGCGAGAGGAGAAAGTGGTTATGCCTACTTTCGGTAGGCCCATCGTATGTAAGGTGTTCAAAGTCCATTTATCTATATAAAATGACAATGTACTTGCACAAAGGCTCGGGCTAGGTAATGACGATCAATGGGTTGAACCGAGTGGAACAGACCTCCTATCGTCGCGATGCTACCTTCTCTTGATTCCATTTTATCATATATTTGCATTAGTTTAGTCCTCATTCACCTTACCAACCATGCATTCTCTTGCCACAAATCGGGTTGGTGTGAAGAAGGTCTGTCTAGAGTTAAGGGACCTTTAACTCCAGTATCACGCAATCCGACATGAGATTAGCCCTTAGTGAATGTTTTTTTATCTTCCTCGTTCGCCAGCTCTTAAGCACTGTCGTTTAAAGTAGCGATCAACTGATAACGATATCCGAGACCGATTCTTTCAAACTCATTGTACTCAATCTCCTCTTCGAGTGTTTTGACTGCCACTCTAGCTGATTCCAGTAATTCTTTTTTGATACACTGCGTCGATCATTCCTTGTTTCACACTGACCGCATCCTGGCGATACCATAAATTGGTGACCAGCTCGTCTGCTTGAGTTTCCTATGGTAAACTGTGGATCGCATGCACTTGCATATCGATGCCCCCTGGAAATGTAAGCCAAATCTGTCAAGGGTTTGTGGGAAGGAGATGGACCTCAAACACTTGTTTTAGTAGATGCCAAGATGCAGGCTCCTAGGTAGACCGGCTTATCGAACTTTAGCTTGGCCTTTTACATGTGGACGGTTGCTAGGTTTTCGATGAAGAAGACTCGACGATCGAAGTTCGGCTTGACCACGACCTTCAGGATTTACTTATCGAAAGTGACCAGCCCGACGTCAACCCGCTTCCGAATATTCCCCATGGTTTTACCGAAGACCTATCTGACCATGATCTTGAAGAAGTCCTTCTCAGTGTCGGTCTTGGTCTTGGCGTGAAAAGCAGAATTTAGATCCACGTAATGCTTCAGCCAAAGGGATGATCGAATGGAATTTTGTGCCCTCCATTTCTTTCTCTGTACATTTTAAGATTTCGATAGTGGAGGTGAGGCTGCAGCTTGCCAAACTTTTTGATCTCCACGTTCTCTTGCGCGAGAGGGAAGTCATTATAATGTCATGGAGAAAATGCGGGTATTCGAGATCGCACTCCACCATGACACCATATTCGTGGTCAGGTCGTCGGGGTACTTTAGGATCTGGCTCCATCCATTCAAGGTCTTTCATGGGGAGCAGCTGCGTCATTTCCAAACCATAGAGATTATTGGAATCGAGGTGGATAAGGTACTTGGTGGGTCGGGAGCGATCTCTATATCAAGGTTATTGGCCTCGGCTGGGCGGTGAGAGATCATGGCCATCCTTCCTCTGGTTCTGCTCTTGAATATCATCAGCATGTACGGATCGGTAGAAGCTCCAATCTCGACCAGGTTGTTTTGAAGGGTGCATCGATGGCTACTCCTGGGTAGGTGTAGTTATGCTTGGGATCTAGCTAGTTATGCTCAATGCATGCAAACTTGAAGCTTTTCATGTTTGCCGGCAGCAATACGTTGATTTCGAGTAAGAGATCATGGAAGTAGCACAGTTTCTCTCCTACACTTTCTGAGTGTTCGTATAGTCCTCGTCGATGAAAAGGTAGCCGGAATGTGCTGTAAAATGCTTCTTTGACTGGGAGCTATCCTGATTGGTCCATCCATATTATCGTAGGAAATACCTCCTCGTCGAAGTCACCATATCTCGCCTTAACAGTCTTCGACTGGTTGGAGGTGAGGTTCTTGGCCAGGTTATCTAGGCTGATGAGCATAAAGCGCATCGATTCGATAAACCTCATTTCAAAATCATCCACCTGCTTTGTAATTCTCGTCGGTGTTTGGGATGCATCTCATTGAGGATGATGTGGACGTCATACCTGCTCAAGTTGTAGAAGACGCTTTTGACTGTCAAGTGGATATTTTGCAATCAGCAGTGGTCAAAGACGATGGCATTGTGCGTCTGATAATTGCTTCTATCCGTCTGGAATGTGACAAGGATATATCGTGGTTTCTCACGCCCACGTTTAGCGGAAAGATGACAGAGGAATTGCCAGGTCTTGGACACAACGATCGCACTGCCCCATGCGAAATCAATAATCGATCTTGGGTCTTGCTTTAGATGGTCTTATGGAGCCATGGCTTCCTTTCTTTGAAAGGGAACGTTGAAAACAAACCAACACACCTAGCTAAAGACAACTTTGGCCACTGTATTCATGGCGGCGGCTCTCACCATCGCATTATTTTGCATCTGAATCGTCCACCAGGGAGAGCTCGTGATGGCATCCATACACCATCTTACCGTGATCCTCGACAAAGTTGAAGATGTGCTTTATTAGAATGGTGAAGGAAAAGATCCATTATATGCTGGTTTTAAGTGATCCGTGGCATGCTACGAATCAACGATTATCTGCCTACGAATCGGTCGTGGGATTATTGAACCATAGCTTGCTCAGGCCTTGCAATTAAGAGAAGTCGTCAGGGTACGTCAACATTCAAAGCATGTTTGTGGCGATGCCAAGTCGATGAGGTGCTCAGTCTGCTGGCTGGAGAGTCTGTAGCTGATGCTTAAAAAGATGCACATGACATCGGCAAGCGATACTAGACCTGCATCAGAAGCCAGTATTATCGTTCTTCTGAAGACGACCTTCGATCAAAGAAAGGTGACGAATTGGTGGAGTAAGAGAACCAAGGGTCTCGATATTGATGCGTATTTAGACACGTGCACTATTCGGCTCTACGTCCTGCATGGCTGAGGTTATTTTCGTGGACCTGATACTCGTGGAGACTTTCGTCAAAAGTCAATCCTTCTGTGATAATAAGCATATCAGCCATTATATTTATAGCGCTGGGCGAAGTCGTGGATTTTGGTGATCCCCCACCTGAGATGCCTATTGAAAAAGATCTGTTGCTGCGAGGTTCTCTTGATCTTGACGGGTGGTGAGGTGGTTTCCTCTTGTGGGTCACTCGACGTCTTTGTCCCTCCTTTCTCCACGCCGTTCATGGCTGCGTTGGAAGCAACGCTCACCACTTTGCTCCCCAACTTTTTCGCGGATGAAGAGGTAAACATTGGTTCGGCTAGACTGGCGATGGCAAAGAATAGTACTCGTCATACTTCCGGCCATAACCGTGTTTCACTACTTAAGGCATCGTTAATGTATTTAGAAGAACTTTCGATGCAGCTTCTAGTACCAATCCCTGCTGATATGCTGTAATTTCCTAATGGCATAGAAGGTGGCCACGATTTCGTTTCGCATCCTATTGTTTCCAGCCTGGTAGACGGTGCGGCAAAGATCGATACGAACCTGCAACTGATCAATGCCTGAAAGAGGAAGACGATCTGCACCTCGGTCCCATCTTATCTTGCTGATAGAGGTGAAATATGATAATCCATTTCTTGCTTTTGCTAGCCTTGTGGTCTGCGAGAGTTCAAATGGCCTAGGTAAATGGCACTCGATGCTCGTAGGATATACATGTAGCAATAGGTATTCAGGTCTCTCCGGGATGACATTGAGCTTCAATTGACCGGAGCTAGGTAACTTTATATCGCCTGGTGTCGACAAAGATATCGTCTCCGTCAAAAATGATCGGTAGAATCTCGATCATG
>MJUU01027029.1:0-22993 GCA_002080025.1 Modiolus philippinarum | reverse complement strand
CAACACGGCAACACGTGAAATAAAAGACGGCAAACACGCTGCACGAAAATAACCCTGTGCCACCCTCATAGGTACCTTGGGCATACTTAACCTTCTATAACTTTGACACAGTGACTGTTTAATAATGTCAATCCGAGATTAAAGGTTTAATAAGTTTAATCCTTGTATCGCCATAGTTCTGGATGTATTGGATTATCTTTTTATCAAATTTGGTATTTTTTTTTAAAGTAATTTTACACATGCGTAGAAAGGAATGCAGCATCCCATTCCTAAATGATTGTAATTTACGATTGCAGAGCTGTCAAGGGAGTTTGGATTCCCAGAGTGAGACGGGTGGTCTAAGGGATTGGTCCCACAATTTTTTTTCGGATATGCAAACTTGTGCGATGCATTTTGATGAAAGCATTGCATGTCGTCATAGCAATGAATTCGAGACCAAATTTTTATCATAAGATAAAAGAAAAATGTAAAATTTGCCTTCACATCTGTGACCTCCATTGAAAATAAATCACTTACCCAAAGAATATATGGATCAGCCCCGAATTTCTTTCTTTTTGTAATCATAAAAAGATCATTTTCTGTTTGAAAATTATTTTTATGTCCCCCTCAATTCTGGATACTTACACTTTTGATGTGATGTCACTAGAACCCTCCTTCATGTATTATATTCACTTATTTTTCGATGTTTTCCATAATTTGACTTCACTCGGGCATACGTACCTTGTTTTTCGACGTTTCATCTTTTTGACCACCACCTTCCTGTATACATATAGAATCCACAACAGTATCGAGTGAGAAACGACATTTCTACACTAGAGATAGTTAAATTTTCAAATTTTTAAACGCGAGGCTTGCCGAGCGTTTAAAATATTTGAAAATTTAACTATCGAGAGTGTAGAAATCTCGTTTCTCACGAGATACGGTTATGGATTTCATTTCTCTAATGATTTCAAGGAGATTTTGGACAAAAACATGACCCCCTTTTCTGATGATCCGATATAAATGTGTTTTTTGAGCATGACGTCAGCAGGCATGGTCGCCTTTTTTCATGACGTCACAATGGTAATGTCGAAAAACGGCAAACATATTTGACGTCATAATTGAATTTCATCCAATCACTTGCCGAGAACAACATTTTCTCTAGAGAGGAGAACAGTATTTCTCTAATTTCTATCCAGTTTTCACATTTCCTGAACGGTGTGGAAACATTTGTTCTCCTCTCTAGAGAGGAGAACAAGTTTCGTGACATTTCCCGCCAAATTCATTCGGAATACAATCCTCGGTGTTTTTCGTCCAGTCATTAGAGAAAAAGTTTCCACAACTTAAACACGTTAATTATGAAATTTCTCACATCTCGTTAAATAAATTTTCAAATGTTTAAAAGCTCGGCAAGCCTCGCTTTCAAACATTTGAAAAATTTATTTAACTCGATGTGATAAATTTCATAATCAACTAGTTCTCGTTATGGAAACTATATTTCTCCAACTGTTCAAGAAACGTGAAAACAGGACAGAAATTAGAGAAAAACAAATAAACAGTGAAAGGATATGTAGTAAATGCATATGAGGCAAAGTCACTGCAAATTCATGGTATAATGAAGCAAGGGAACAACGATTTCATTGTTGTTCTTCATCTTGAAGTCACCACGCGGCCGTCAACAATGAGCAAGACTTGTGTTTCGATGCTTTATTATTTTGATCACCCTTTCTCCATCTTCCGCTCTTCAGGCGGATCGTAACCCTTGGCTCGCGAAGATGCCATTTCTCTGAACCACATTCGTTTGGGATGATAAATGTTTATTATCGGCAATATGTACATTTTTCTCTTTGATCTTACTGACTGTCATTGTCAGTATCACCGTACTGACCCTGATACAAGAAAATATCAGGCAATGATGTCACAAATATGAAATCATGATTCTTATGACGTTGCCGATAAAAAACAATAATGGTAGTTTTGAAGGTCTCGGCAGAAAATATCACTAGTATCACAGCTTGTCCTATCGGACTCGCTGAGATACGGTGATATTTTCTGTCTCGACCTTCAAAACTACCATTATTCTATATATGACTTTTTCTGTATACTAAACTTGTTTTCATCTTATTGTTTAAAATGACGCACCCACACTCGAATAAGTGCATGTTTTTGTTTTTGTTTGTGGTTCATACACTATACATTTGGATAAATATTGGGTGTGTGGTGTACACATGTAATATGTTTTGGTGTATGTTATTTGACCTGGCCGTAACAGCCAAACATTTTAAGCCACATTGGAATGTTTAGACCTAGGCTTGCCAGAATTAAGTAATTGTGTCATGGTATAAACGGATAAGGATTAGATTACCCCTTAATCTGTATTATACATAAGCTAGACGGCAGGTGCAAGTTACAAAATTTTGTACTATTATACTTATATTTTCAAAGCAGTGTTAACTTATTCTCCGTGTACTTCTATTGTAAAAGGACCTTGTTGGGATTTCATGTTTTACCCATTTAGTTAGACTGTCGGTGTTTTAGTGCTTAGATCTGTTAGTGAATCAATTTGTCTTGAAAGTCCATATAAGAATTACATCTTGAAGGATGAATAACAAAGCATACATTGACAGAAAATAGAGATAAACTTCTTAAAGAAAGTACCAATGAATTGTTCCTTGAAAGAATATACACATGATTTGTACATCGAATTAATAATAAACCTATGATTTGTATATTGAAAGAATAAACACATGACTTGTTTATTGAAAGAATAAATACATGATTTGTGCA
Organism: Modiolus philippinarum; assembly: GCA_002080025.1. Lineage (NCBI taxonomy): Eukaryota > Metazoa > Mollusca > Bivalvia > Mytilida > Modiolidae > Modiolus > Modiolus philippinarum. The sequence continues at coordinate 20,227 of MJUU01027029.1, read as the reverse complement.
TTGAAAGAATAAACACTTGATTTATTTAATACCAAAGAGTAAACAGAGGATTTGTACAGTGAAAGAATAAACACACGATTTTTGTATTTAAAGGATAAACACATATTTTGTACAGTGCAAGAATAAACACATGATTTGTACATTCAAACAACACGCACTTGATTTGTACACTAATTGTATAAACACATGATTTTTACATTCAAAGATAGAACCCATAACTTGACAGAATCCAATAATAACGCCGTGGAACAATATAAACCATGTATTGTAACTCCAGGAATTGATCCTTGAACGATTGAACCCTTGATTTGCACCTTGATAGAATATACTCAGGAATTGTGCTTTGGAGGAATAAACTCAAGAATGGTACCTTTAAAGAATAAACTCAGGAATTGTAACTTGAAAGATATCACACAGGAATTGTTCCTTCAAAGATAGAACGCCAGAATTGTACCATGACAGATAGGACACGGGAATTGTGTCTCAAAAATAGAACCTGAAATTGTTTCTTAAAAGACAGAACCAATGAATTTTACCATGAAAATAAAAAAAAGTAAAGTGAACTTTGATACAATAACCCCTGTAATTATGGCATGGAATAATAATCCTTGGAATTATACCTTGAAAGAATAGTCCCATGAATTGTATCTTGAAAGAATAATCTCAGGAATTGTATGTTGAAAGAAAAGTCCCAGGAATTGTATCTTGAAAGAATAGTCACAGGAATTGTATCTTGAAAGAATAGTCCCGGGAATTGTATCTTGAAAGAAAAGTCCTTGGATTGCATCTTAAAAGAATTGTCCCAGGAATTGTATCTCGAAAGAATAGTCCCAGGAAGTGTATCTTGAAAGGAAAGAATAGTCCCAGGAATTGTATCTCGAAAGAATAGTCCCAGGGATTGTATTTCGAAAGAATAGTCCCAGTAATTGTATCTTGAAAGAATAGTCCCAGGAATTGTACCTTGAAAGAATAGTCCCGGGAATTTTATCTTGAAAGAACAGTCTTGAAAGATAAGATTGTATCTTGAAAGAATAGTACCAGGAATGTATCTTGTAAGAAAGAACCCATGAATGATACCATGACGGATATAACCCATTAATTGTACCTTGCAAGAATAGACTTCAGAATTGTGCCCAAAGAGTTGTATATTGAAAAAAAAACACTAGGTGTGTGCTTTCAAAGATAAAGCCCGGAAATTGTACTTTGAATGAATTAACCCTGAATTCGTGCCTTGAAAGAATAAACTCGGGAATTGTACCTTCAAAGAGTACAATCACAGGAATTGTATACCTTGAAAGAAAGAGCCTAGGAAATGTACTTTGGAAGATAAAACCCAGGAATTGTGCTTTGAAAGAAAGACACAAGAAATGTGTCTGGAAAGAAAATCACAGGAACTGTACCTAGAAAGAATAATCCCAGGAACTGTACCTTGGAAAATAGAGCCCAGGAATTGTAGTTTGGAAGATAACAGACAGGAATGAATAAACCCAAAAATCGTGCCAAAAAAGAATAATCCCAGGAATTATACCTTGATAGATATAGCACATGAATGTACCTTACAAAAATAAATACTGGAGTTGTGTTGTTCCTTGAAAGAATCAACCCAGAAAATAAACGACGGAGTTGTTTCTTTAACCGAATAAACAGAAGAGTTGTACATGTACATTGAAAGACCGATTAAATTAATTGTACATTATACATTGTTTACCAAGTGCGAATTGATGAGTACAATATCATAGAAAATGAATGTGACTCCTGAGAAGGTCATTATTACTGTAATAAATTATGTTGATTTTATTACAGTAATAATTATTTCATGAGGAGTAGCATCTTTTGTTTCTACTATGAATGCTGTCCTTTTTGAATCGCATTTTGAAGACTGAAGACTGAAGCTAGACAATGTTCATTGAAAGGGATAATGCCTAATACAGTGACGGAGCATAACTAGAAGGATTTTTTCTTGAATGGTCATGATAATTTTAAGTTTGCATTGTATCCAAAAATATAAGATTTGATGAAAAACTAAGCAAATCTCAAAGAGGTCTCTTAGTGCATGTTTTAGTACTCATTAAATACGTTAATTTGGAAGTAATTCTGCTGGGTTACGGGGTGGTATAGCATAAAAGATCAAATATAATCCCTCCTAATTCTGTTATGACGATCACTTATTAAATATATAACCCACTAAATAGAAGGCGTTAATACTATAATACATCTGTTTTGTTGACAAAAAAAAACGGATTTGAATAGAGATTAAAAATTAAAAGAATTGAGATCTTTTTAAGGTCAGGAATACGTTTAATTGTTATGGGTAATATACATGGTAATAAGTAGGTCAGTAATATATGTAAGGCACTCCCTTTCAATCCTCGGGTTAGTAAAGTAGGTCAAGTATATATTATTACAGTATATAGAGTAAAACTGTGAGTCCTGTGTGAACAACATTGCAGTGATATGGTTGGCTTGACGAATGGATGCTAAATGTTTTACGGAAAGATAGCAATATCATCCTTATCATGGCGAGGAATATTAATTATACATAGAGATGCATACTCTCTCGTAATTAGACCAACACGTTGATCCAGCTTGCCTCATGTCTTGTACTAGAACAACACATTGATCTGGCTTTTCTCCTGTTTTGTACTATACCAACACGTTGAGCTGGCTTGCTTCATGTCTTGAACTAGAACAACACGTTAAGTTGGCTTGTCTCCTGTTTTGTACTAGACCAACACGTTTAGCTGGCTTGCTTCTTGTCTTGTACTAGACCAACATGTTGATCTTGCTTGCCTCGTGTTTTGTACTAGACCAACACGTTGATCTTGCTTGCCTTGTGTTTTGTACTAGACCAATACGTTGATCTGCCTTTCCTCATGTCTTGTACTAGACCAACACCTTGACCTGGTTTGCCTCCTTTCTTGTACTAGACCAACGCGTTCATCTGGCTTGTAATGACCAACACGTTGACCTGGTTTGCTTCCTGTCTTGTACTAGACTAAAACGTTCATCTGGCTCGTCTTGACCAACACGTTGACCTGGCTTGCCTCATGTCTTGTACTTGACCAACACGATGAGATGGCTTGTCTCTTTTCTTGTACTCGACCAAAACGTTGAGATAGTTTGTCTGCTGTCTTGTACTAGACTAGACATTGAGATGGTTTGCCTCCTTTGTTCTACAAAACCAACATGTTGTCCTGGCTTGCCCTTCGTCTTGTAATAAATCAACACGTTGAGATGGCTTGCCTTTTGTCTTGTATTAGACCAACATGTTTACATGGCTGCCCCTCTGTCTTGTCTTATACAAAACGTTGGCCTGACTAGCCTCCTGTCTTGTACTAGACGTACAAATTGACCAGGCTTGCTTACTTTCTTGTACTGGATGAAGCTGCTTTGCCTCCTGCATTAGGCAACATGCAAAGCTGGCTTGTTCTCGTCTTGTATTGGACCAGCAAGCTTAACTGAACTGTCTAATACCTTTAACTATACAAACATACTGAACTAGCAGTCTATAAACTGGGTAACACGTTCAAAGTGCCTTATATCATATTGTTGACCAACACACCAAGCTGGATTGCTTTACAGATTGTGCTATGGGTCGTCTTGATATCACAATGAGATATGATCCAAGCTCATTGTTGAAGGTCTTTTGATGACTTCAAGATGAAGAACAACCATAATAGTGTTGGTCCATTGGTCAGCTTTTGCATGTATTTGTAGAGACTCCATGTTTCCTTTCATTGTAAATCGATACTCTTGAACTACTATGATATGGGATACAAAACAAAAAGACATTCGCGGAATTTGAAAATTTGTAAAAAGATATCTGAAGATGATACGAGATGAACATTACATTTGAATCAAAGGGTTCTCCACGGTCAGGAAACCTTATATTTCCTATCTGTAATATAACATGCACTTTATATAAATATTGTTATTGTGTTGTTAACGAGATTAAGGAGATAGTCAATATTAGCATTGTATGCTTTTTTGTAATAAATGCCTGATATATCTCTAAAGGTACACTTTTTGATAATTAGCCAATATTTTGGAATGTTAGTTATTGAATAAAAAAATGTTAATTGCAATCGTTTATTTATTATCTTTTTTTAAAGTACAAGATATTTCAAGGTGACAAATTGGTTATTATTCCGAATATAATGGGTCAACATTTAAAGTACAGCCTTTATAGAATTGTGTGTTATTACTCCACTTACAATCGTAATTAGATAGAGTGACAGAAAAATCATAACAATCGCAATTCGGTCTTTCAAACACCTGGTGAATTCGAATTTGGGACATTTTTGACATAGAAAATTTTAGTGTAAACATATATTATTTAAAAAATGTATATACAATACAAACACAATCAAATACAATTCTCTAATTTAATCAACACCTGACCGGTGTGATAAAAATATTTCTCATCTCTAGAGAGAGAACAACTTGCGAGCAATTTCCCGCCAAATCTATATTCTCCATGTTTTACATTATGTCATTAGAGAAACATTTTCTACAACATTAACAAATTAATTATGAAATTTCTCACATCTTGTTAAATAACTTTATTCAAATACTCATGACCCCTTCGGGTTGAAGTACATCACATTGAACATAAGACAATATAAAAGAATTATATAAATGTTTACAATATCAAAACAGTTATTCGTCTCATCTCCTCAGTTCTAATGACTGTTGCAAAAAAGAAACGACTGTTTTAATTTGTTCAGAGGTTGACGGATTAAGTATAATAGTCAACTTTTTAAAACTGATTCAGGGAATTTAAATTTAGCTGAGTTTTCATATAATATTCTAGAAGTTGCTTTCTACAAGATTGATTTATTGCACAATTAAAGAAGAAATGTTCCTCATTGTCCAAGACTTTACATGTTTTACATAGCCTTTCCTCTCTGTGTATCTTATAGTATCTACCAGTTTCTATTAACAACTCATGGTCACTAACTCTAAATTTTGTTATAAGTTTTCTGTTTTCCTTATTGGGATGAGATAAATAATCTGTTTTTTCATTATTTATTTTTAGGGTTTTATACAGAAAAATTTTATTTTGTTCATTTAAAATAGCAATTTTATCACTTATCAGGTTTTTATATAAAGTTAAATAGATTTGAATAGATTTGAAATATTTAAAAACTCAGCAAGCCTCGTTTTCAAACATTTGCAAAATTTATTTAACTCGATGTGATAAATTTCATAATGACTTAGTTCACGTTGTAGAAACTAGGATTTGGTAACATGTTAAAACTTATATTAATCCGTTTCCAACTAAAATAAGAAAAAATAACTGAACTTACTATGAGGTATGAGCAAAGCTCATTGTTGCAGACCTCGTGGTGAGTCCAAGACGAAGAACAACAATAAAAGCGTTGTTCGATTGCTTGTTTTACCCGTATTTGTAGAGACTTTGTCTCATGTGCATGTACTCCATATCCTTTAATTGTTAATCTGATATGTAGATAATACCAGAGCTATCCGAATTCGTGCTGTAATAAAAATTTACAAACTGAAAGATTTTTTAACATTACAAACATAAACAGTCGATATGATCATGAGAGATACGGACAGATATGAAACATTATTGACTGAAGCCGAGTCGGAGGGCATCGTCATTTAATTGTACTGACTTGAATAATGTATTTTTTATAATTTTCAAATAATATTTTTTTTAATTTGCAATAATACGCCCAGAGTGGACAAGCAAATACACACATACATACAAATTTACTTGAAAGGAAAGGGAAATGGAGTAAATGTCAAGTAGACAACATCTCATCTCCTGGTTAAAACGACCCAAAACAAAGCATCAAGGGGTCACTCTACGGTCATCAACACAGTGAGAAACCTCACACTATATAGCAAGCCCTAAATGGCCCCAAAATGTAAAAAAGCGAATAAATCAATGGAAACAAACCACATGCAATAACCCGAATATCAAGAAACTAAAATTTTATAAAAAGACAAGGACAAGCCAATGGCCAACATATTCCTGACTTTAGACAGGCGCAAAAAGTACATACACAAAACTGCATAAAATGACATACACACGTAGTAGTCAATACTGACTTTTGGATATTCAAGTTTTGTACCCTAACGATATGAGACATTGGTTGTCGAATTTAACTCCAATGAAAATAGAAGGGAAACGGGGAATGTGTCGAAGAGATAACGACCCAAAGGGGGGTAATAACAACTCGGAAACCCGGGGTATTTTTTGTACACCTAAAGTCAAAATCAAAAAGAGACGTGACCAAATATGAATTTCAGTTTAAGGTGCTCCACTTTTTGACTTTAAATTGTTTTTTGCCCCGCTTTCGGACCACGGCTTGTTTTGTTTACTTCGTTATTTAGTAATTAATCACGTAATTATACATGACAGGTTATTGGTTAGCATTTTAAATTTATTTGTAGGATTGTTGTTTGTTGTTGATTTGTTTGCTTGTCTTTCTTATTCTGAGAACCGAAAATTAGTACGGAATAAGTAAAATAATTCAAAATGAAATACAATAAAATAAAAAAAAAACAAAAATCATATTTTTGCACAATAATCTTCTCTCTGAAAATACTTGTACTTATTATGAGCATAGACTTCTTAAACATAGTCTTAAACATTGTCTGTGTTTTATATCCCCTGAGCCGTCAGGCGAAGGGGATATAGGGCACAGACAGGGAATATGAACCCGTATCCCCTGTGAAGCCCGAATAACTTTTATATTCTGCTAGAAGTGCTATAATTTTTCTATTAAAAGTGTTTTTGCTACCACGGGGATACGGTCTCATATCCCCTGTCAAGGTAACCAATCAAATTGCAGGATTTACCTGGATATTTCACTTCAGCAGAATATTTGTACTTATTGTGAGCATAGACTTCTTAAATATAGATATTGCACTCCAGACACTTCAATAGGACCATCATATTCGCCGCTTTTTTATCACTCTCATGAAAGTTAATGTTGCGTGGGGTGTTAATTGATTTTAAATGGGTCTATGTTATGAGGTAAGGGAAAAGCTCTTGTAAAGCCTCATGGGGCCTTCATGTGAAGAACGTCAATAAAAGCGTTGTTCCATAGCTTGGTTTTACCATGTACTTGTAGAGACTTTGTCTCACGTGCATTTACTCCATAGCCTTTCATTGTTTGTTTATACGTTGAACAAATAATATATAACTTAAAAAAAATCAATAGACTGACTAAAAAAATCAAAAGACTGACCCAACCCCTCCCCTTACTATTTAATAGAGATTTGTCTTGAGTATTCATTGAAAACAATTTATAGAGACAGTCATAATGGGTTATGTTCTTTTAACTTATGTGCGAAAATGGTATTTTGTTCCAGTTCTTTTGTTTCTTCTTGTTCCGTACTTTTTACGCTCCACACTTCCTATATCATGATAGACAGCAAAGAATATGTAAACTCTGCAATATAGTAGAAAACGAAATACATTTTTTCTTCAATTGTAAAATTAATAATCAACTTCGAACAAATCTTATAACAAAATTTAATAAAAATAATAACGAGTTTAGTTTAAAAACTTTTCACCAGCAACTAGCTATTATCCTTAGCCCATCATTCAGCACCTGAAGATATAAATACAGTTGTCTCTTTTATTAGACAGTCATTAGAACTGAGGAGAGGAGACCCTTAGCTGATATATATCTTCACTGTATTTGTTTTATTATATTATGTTTATGTTTGATATATGTTTGTATTGCCATAACCTAAATGGGTTCTTTGTCTGCAATTTTCAATAAATAAATAAAAAAATATATGATCCAGAAATTTTGGGTGCGAATCGTAAAATGGTGCATGCAATGTTGTTGGCTGTCGACAAGAATGGTTTAAAGTGAATAGGTTTTTATTGTATGGATTTCTATGATATTTCAGGATAATGTTCCTAGGATGTTTCTTTTTATTTGGCACATTGGAATTGCATTCAAATCAATAGCACGGTGAAGTGACAATTGCATTTTAATTTTAATTGCTCCAATTTTTGAAACAGAATTTATGCCATTTTTTTTGTTCCAATTTCCGACCACAGGTTGTTTTTGTTTACTTCATTGCTGCCAATTATACACGTAATAATACAAAGCTGATTCAGCTTAATATGTTTAGTGGTGTTGTTTTCTTGTCTATTTATGAGCCTTCAAATGGATTTTATTAGGGGGTTTAAAGGTGATTATTTGATATTCAGGTGGATTTTATGATGTACATTTATGTCTTATTTATTAGATCACCATGTTTTTAGAAATTAACTAAAATTACCAAATTTTCAGGTGATCAGATGTAATTAAGCAATAACAGTACATTATTTGAATGTCCGGGGGCGTCAATCGTAAATTTGACGGCTAAAAATGCAGTTTACAGGCGACGCGTAGCAGGAGCCTGTAAACAGATATTTTTGACCGTCAAATCAAGATTGACACCCCTGGACATTCAAATAATGTACTGTTATTGCGATTCTAATTCAATTTAACAATTTCCTGTCTTATTTTTATTTGAATTAGTTGTAAAAGGACAAGGAACCAGACTAAACACGGAACCTGTTTTGTCCAAGGCATGTCCTTAGTGCAATTGATGGTCAGTTTTGACCTGTAACCGGAGAGCATGATTGTCGTGTGTCATCACCAGGGATCGAACCCGGGACCTTTAGCACTTCAGCCAGCCAGCTAAAGAAATATTCCGTTAGCTCAGTCGATTTTTACTGGCTATATATCTACCTACTGCAACGCAGGTAGGCTGTCCTGTCACAATTCCCCAACCTCGAGAGTCATCATACCTGCTATGCACAACACACAAACCCTGGTTAGCTCCATCTAACCACCGTGGGTTTTTAGCTGGGCGCCATGAATCCCCTTGCAAAATTGCAATGGTCACCTCCGGGGATCGAACCCGGGACCTCTAGCACTTCAGCCAGCCACCTAACCGAATGAGCTAAAGAAATATTCCGTTAGCACAATCGATTTTTACTGGCTATATATCTATATCTACTATCTACTACAACGCAGGTAGGCTGTCCTGTCACAGACCAACCTAATGATCTATTACATAAGTGATGCATTGTAATTAATGATTACACGCGCAACAAAAACACTTTATTTGCCAAACTATATCCTTCAGGGTGGCTGTTGATTACTTGATTCCCCGTGTCAAATTGGTGCATCTCCAAAATTATCATTCAAGATAATGTTTCCGATCGCCCACTTGAATTTATACGTTGTCGAAACCCATCAGAGGTTCCAGAGGTTGGGGTTCCGGGTGTTGCAACCCCCTTTTCTGGACTAATTTATGGATTTCGTGTAGAATTAAAACATAAAAGGATAGAAAGTGGCAAAAAATACCAAAAAAGTTGTCTGTAGTCCCTTTTATCGAAATATGGATCCTAACTGTTTGAATGCAATCCGATTAAAATCAGATTTCTGACTTGCTCCCGTTTTCTGATATGTCGCTGTGTAGGACACCAAGACATACCTGGAAAGGGGGAGCAAGTATTAATGTAAAATACACCGCCCTACCCTCAGTAATAGTGGGGTATCTTCATATATATATGATCCGTAAACATGAAAGCATCGGGCTCTATGTTGTATCAGAAAATTGTTTCTGTTTTTTGCGAAAATAGCAACTAATTTGCTTCGCAATTGCTTTACACTTTTTTTATCTTTTAATCGAAACCTTTCGATCTTCCAAAACTTTTTTGCATCGTCTGACTCTTCAAGATGTACGGATTGTACTTATAGTCAAGATAATGACGATTGTACCTGTTATTTCATTCATACAAGAGATCTGTCATCAGTAGATTCCACATCAAAACGTTCACCCCTATAAAATAGGAATCGAACACACGTTAATTACCAATGTTCTTGTGCAAGGTTATTGTAACATCATACAGGAAATGTCTTTAATTTGTATCCAGTTTTGGCATCATTTATATATATAATTGTAGAAGCACATGGATAACCGATTTTTCTGTTTAAACTATTTGTTTTGTTATTTTCCAAATGACCTGGCCCATAACCGGGACAGTCTGTTTTTTTTAAATGATCTGGACCATTACTGGGACAGTTTGTTCTTATATCATTAACACTTAATTTTGAACAGTTTGTCTTATTTAGCCAAATGTTACTTTCTTATTTCTGTCATTGTAACATTCATAATAAAAAAATTCGATCATGACTGTCTTATTTTGATAATTAATAAAGTATTCCTAGGTGAGTCTGTCTCATGGCCATGTCCGGTTCATTTTCATTAAGGACAAGTCATTATGTGACTGTCTACATGGTTCAAGATGATGTAAAAGGCCAAATATCGACTGATTACATTATTCGTTTGGCAAAGGATGACAATGTTTGCTCGAGTACTTTGCTCGATATATATCTTTGTTGATGATACCATATCCAAGCCCAACAGAAACATTGATAGAGTGTGGTTGGACATCTAGTAAATGAATTCCGATATAGGCTGTCTTGAATTTACAACGTGTGAAGTGTATGATCATTGCTGAAGGTCCCATAGAGACTTAAAGAGAAAGAGCAAATACCGGTAAATGCGTTGTTTCATTCCTTAAGATTACACTGTATTTTTACATTTACTCAGCGTCACTTTATGTATTCATGGGACTCGGATTTGACTCCGATTCGTCCTTTAAAGAATTTCTGATTGAAGCCACAGACTTGACCTTGACTGTTTATTAAAGCCATTTCAGACCAGCCAATCGAATGACGTCGACCCGTCTTATTATGACTAGAGGATAACTCTTGCGGCCGTATTGCTTGTTTTGGATAAAAAAAAAGCATCACAGGCCAGTCCACTGGGCCAGTCTGTTCAATGCGCGTCAACAGCCCTCATATTTTGACCTGTATTAAAGCCATCTCACACACAAAGCCGTCTTACTTTGTTTAGGGCTTAAACTAGTCCCATGACAGTCTGTCTCGTTGCATTATCATGATGCATGAGGCGAAATATATCACGGAAAACGTGAAAGACGCATTAAAAACTCGATCATAAAAAAACACTAATTAGTTTTTGTGTTCAACATTGCATCTTTTTTCACTAATCCTCTCTTGAATGCAGAAAAATCCAATATAAATCGAAATTGATTACTTACTGGCCTTGGCTACATCTGTCAATGACCTTAGATGTCCTCTGATCGTAAATAAGGTCGTCTCAAGTAGATATACGTTAATAGAATTTGCAGGACTTTTGCATATGTTTAGGCGGGAAAATCATCGCGCCGTCAAAACAAGTTATCTGCAGCTATCAATAAAACGTTTATTATTAGGAAGATACTGACAAGTAATTAAAGCTTTCTGTTGTAGAGGAATTCTAATTAAAAGTCTGAATGAGTGAAAATGTCATTTCACGTCTAGCTCGGTCGGGAAATATCTTCTTCGTTAGACGCGTTATAGAATCAATTCGTTGTTTATTAAAGCTGATTTTGGCTCTTTGATTATTTGTTCTCCATCAGCCTTTGTATACCTTTCGATTTCTTTGATTTTATCTGCACTGATGAGACATAAGCTGTCGAAATGATCATATGCAGAAAATAAATTTACAGTAATTTCGGTATTTTTGTTATTTTCAGTGAACAGCAATTTTTTTTTGCTCACAGAAAAACACCAAAATTGCAACTTCGCTCTGTAGGCTATTTTCGCCCTTTCTGTCACGTGCACGCGGTATGTGTTAAGTTCATTGCCATGGCTTAATATTATGCATGTCCTTTATTGCATTTGACATTAACTTTATTTTTGACCTGTTTCGACTAGGCCAATTTCTAAATAACTAAGCTCAAGATCAAGGATGTGCTATTTAGGTTGGTCTTTGGAATTTCTGACCGTCTGCTATGTAAAGATATTGACCTTGATCTCAACTCCGGAGTCGAGTACAAATAAGTCGTATCAAATGAACTGAGGAGAAGAGACTCTTATAGCTGATACGTATCTTCTTGATATTTGTAAACATCATTGCGGGCATCGTTGTGTTTTAGTTTTTTGTATTTAGTATTGCCATAACCCCAAAAAGGTTCCTTCTTTGCTATTTTAGATACAATAAATATTAAGATCTTCACTTGGAAGACATTAAGGACATTGAAAGTCAAGTGTTTGAACTACATGTCATTGACAAAAATGAGGCATACTGCCATCGGAAAAGACGTCATATATAGTTCCTTGGCTATTTCTCTTGATCAAATGCAGCCTTGCGAATCAATGAAAATCCGTCTTAACCAATTCTGATTTGATGAAAACCAACAAGCCGTTAAGGTTGGGGAAATTCCCATAGGTTTAACATTAAACTGAAAAGGGGACCTTTAACCTTTTATTATAACGCATGCAAATCTAATAATATTTTATGTATTAAAAAATTAAACAGATTTGCATAAAAATCTTGTAAAAATTGTGGTAGTTGGATGTTTTCTGGGACCTAAGAGCGGCCTGTGTGAATGATTTGAAATTTGCTTTACTGTTTATAACTAGGATCTCATTGGCTTGTTGATGCTACTTGCAATAAATTGCAGCATTGCATGAAAAAATGAAACTGTAACCAATAGACACAAATTTACCTATACAATAGGCATTCAACTTCGCGTCCCGCGTTGTTCAATCGTAGCGGCTCGGCCATTTCCGGTACATCCAGTAAATGGCCGAGTAGATACGATTGCCGCTCTGTTATCACAAAAAGGGTGCTCTCGACTTGCAGCCGTACTTGAAAAGGTATGTCAGTAACTCGCCCTAGGCATTTGGTTCTCTCCCCACACGCTGGCTTCCTCTACCACCATAGCATAGTTGATATACTGCTGAAAGATGTGTTAAGCCCCATGCACAAAAAATTGTGTCTTCGGAATTGGAAAGTGCTAATGGTGGAAAGCCTTTTGGTTGTTTTTTTTTCTACATTTAAGTATTTCCTTTATTAAAGATTATTTAAGAAGGAAGAGAGAAAACTACCAACATTCCACATATTCATCGAAAATTCTTCCGTATACAACATTGTTTATATTTAGTTGACCGAATAACCAAATAATTTGAAAAAAAAAACAATAGAATGTTTCAAAAACATAACCGAATAAGGAAAAGCGTACACAGGAGTGTAACGTAATACTGAAAGTAATGAGTGTAAAATAGTAACATTTTTCGTACCGAAAATTGTGTTTCCCAATATGACGAGGAAAGGAAAACAAAATTAATTCTGAAATTTTTATTTTATAGATTTATTACAAAATTACGCTGTTGTTAATGTTGATTCGTCTATTTCAAACCAGGAAGTCATTATTAATAATCGATTAATTACAATTAATTATATAGTAAAATGTCACATTTCAAATTGCAGAGAAAATTAATGGCTTGACCTTTTGCCTGACTACCTCCGTAGTTTTGTATGGAATGATACAGTGATAAATTGCAATTTTTGTAAAAATTATTGAATCATTAGAGTTAGAAATGACATTTGTGACGGGGTGGCTGTAATATTTGTGTCGGGGGTGGTTGTATTCGCTATTAGAACAGACGATGCATCTTTGTTTCAGGATCTCAAAAAATAAAATTCTNGTCCTCGTGAGCCCCCCCCCCCCCCAAATAGATTTAATTACCATGTCTCCTTTCTGATTCTAACACACATTTTCGGTAGAGCATGGTTCTTGAATTCAAAAATCCGAAAGCTTCAAAAGACCAAAAAATGACAGCAAAAAAAATAAACCAATCTCATATCTTCATATAAAGTATAGGTTCTTTACATAAATAATATAATATGATTATTTTCGTGGTTGTTGACGTAACTTGAATTGTGAAGAATATTTTACATTTTTATACGACCGCAAAAATTTTGCGGTCGTATTATGTTATGGCGCAGTCGTCGGCGTCGGCGTCGGCGTCTGTGGCCAGCATAACTTTGTTTCTAGTGGACGGATCATCTTCAAATTTCAGTATGTGGTTTCTTGGCATAATGGCTATCCCGGGTTTTAATTTCGGGTTTATGGCCCCACCCGTTTCAGAAAAAAGGACCAAAAAGGGGTAAAATTGGGTATTTTTGTGTCTGTGGACAGCAAAACTTTGGTTCCAGTGAACAGATCATTTTCAAATTTTAGTATGATGTTTCTTGGCACATGCTTTAGCCCGGGCTATAATTTTATGTTCCTGGCCCCGCCCGTTTTAGAAAAAGGGGCCAAAAGGGGTTAAATTGGTTGTTTTCACATATTTGACTGTANATTTGGCGTAGCTGTTACCGTTTCCGAGCTATGAGGGGCCGAATGGGGCAAAAATCGTAAATTTACAGATAACCTAAAAAATTTATTTTTCGTCGGATTTCGATGGGATTTTTTTCTTTGGATTCTACTTGATGTAAGCTTTCAGCATCATGTCAATGGATTGGGCGTAGCTCTTACCGTTTCTGAGCTATAGAGGGTCAAAGAGGAATCATAAGGAGTCATAAGGGCTAATTTTTATTTCCCTAGTTTGTGTCCAGCTAATTACTTGGTCAATCTCCTTATTGCGTCCATCTAATTATTGTGTCAAGCTCTTTCCTATGTCCATACTCACTTTAAATTACACTTTTTCAAATTTCAGTGGACGACATGCTGCGGTCGTATCATGCTGCGCTCGGCGTAGCCCTTTATTTGTTACATATTTTGTTCCTGTTCTATAACAACTGTCTATGTTTATCGCACAGGTATTTTACGTAACAAACAAGACTTTTTTTCTGAAGTGCACAAATGCATATACAGACTGTAATGGGTGGATGAATCAGCTCTCTCTTCATATGTTTGATACTCCTGGACAGTTAGACTGTTGGAAAATATATAGAGAGATTATTTTTGGGGAACAATCCGGGCTCCATCCTTTTTTGAATTTTAGGCTACGAGGTCAAAGACAAAGACTCTCCATGGCCTGACATACTAGGGCTCCGGCCTCCACTCACTGGGCTCCTCCGGCCTCCACTCACTGGGCTCAGGGCTCAAGTCACTGGGCTCAGGCCTCGACATACATTGGATCTGGGCCTTTGTTATTTTCCCATTGTTTGAGATACTAGGGCGAAACCCTGAACATGCAAATCAACAATAAACATGTTCTTGTTAAGCTAGCAAACAAAGTTACATTAGTTATGTAGATTGGCTATCAAATTGTCGAATTTCTAACTTTTTGGAGCCCAGTTAATTTGTCAAAAAGGTTCTTGTTTGGTTTGATCTCTGTTGGAGTTCAGTTTTTTTGTCTTGTTTCATGATGTCCTTTTTTTCTTGTCCTTCGATTTGATTTGTCCTTGAAGCATGTCTTTTGGCACATAGTCCACGACATGACGTAAAAATGTTGACTTGCATGGTTAATTTCAAAATAAACAATGAAATTCCAGATTATTTTGAATTACGGAGGAATGAGTGTATTTGAAATAAATACGAAATATTGCATTGTATTACCTCGACATAAATTTAATTTGTCAAATTGTCAAGATGTGTATTGGCACAATTATGACCATATTTTTTATTTGAAGATATTGTGGATTTTGGAATTGTTTCAAGCTAGCGTTAATCTCTCCAGAATTTACATAAAAATTATATAGTCATGATTGTAAAATAATCACATGTTTATTTACTTATTAAAATTAATTGTATGTGCATAGAATTATTTGGAGTCGGTCCAGTTGAGATTGTACCATTTGGAATACACTCAAAAAAGTTACATGTCTTGGTATTACGTTTTAAAAACATGTCGAAATTTTATGAAATCCGTGTTTACATAAAATACACGTAAAAAGAAACACGAATTTACATTCACCTTCAACTGAGTTTAGTTGTCATTATATATTAAGTAACAACCTTTGGACTGAATAAGAAAAACGAGAGAAAGAAAAAACGAAAACAAAAGCAACCCCCCCAAAAGAAAACAGAAGGAAAAAATATTGGTCGATCTCTCTCTCTTTAGATAAAATGACTGGTTGCGTTGAGAAGTCTTTGCATTATGAAGGAATTTCTTGACCAGTCTCGACCTTAGAAAGAATGTCCTGGGTTTTGATTATAGTCTCTTCATCAGGACATGATGTCTTCTTTTATCCGCCTCTTCCTTAGATAGAATGTCCTCAGTATTCAAACGTTTCTTCTCTAATTTCTGTCCTGTTTTCACGTCTCCTGAACAGTTTGAGAAATATGTTTCTCCTCTCTAGAGAGAATGTTGTACTCGGCAAATGATTGGATGAAATTGAATTATGACGTTTTGCTACTTTACCATTGTGACGTCATGAAAAAAGGCGACCATGCCTGATGACGTCATGCTCAAAGAACACATTTATTTCGGATCATCAGAAAAGGCGGTCATGTTTTTTGTCCATAATCTCCTTGAAATCATTAGAGAAATAAAATCCACAACCGTATCTCGTGAGAAACAACATTTCTACACTCTCGATAGTTAAATTTTCAAATATTTTAAACGCTCGGCAAGCCTCGAGTTTAAAATATTGAAAATTTAACTATCTCTAGTGTAGAAATGTCGTTTCTCACTCGATGCTGTTGTGGATTCTATATTTCTCTATATGTGCCGTTCGTGTTCTTGTTTCTTGCTTTGAGAAAAATGTCCTGTTTAATTTATTAATGCTATTTTTACCCTTGCGAGTTGACAGCATATATATATACAAAACACAAACAATTATAAACAATGAAACATATATAAATTAAGAACAATAAAAATTATGCATCTATGTTGAATCAAAGGGGCATCAAGGTGCATAAGACAAACGGACGACAAAATATTTTCCAAAAATCTCCTTATATTTTTTTCCATCAATTGTCGATTCATATTTTATTTTGATAAAAAAAATCTTTTCTTAATGGTTCATTCTTTTGAAAATGGAAAAAGAAATGCTCCTCATCTTCAATTAAATTTTTGTTACATTGTTTACAAAAGCGCTGTTCTCTGTTTTATTTTATTATATTATTAATTTGATATCGTTTGAGAAATTTGATCAGTGGATACCTGATCACATGACCAACTGTATTTTTAGAGATTGACTAGAAAACAGTATATCAAAAAGTTATATCGCATGTTACTCAAAATAGAAATGCATATCGCATGTTTCTATGAATGTTTATAATTTTGTTTGATTTATTTTATGTATTTTTCAAGAATCAATTACATGTACATACACACTGTAATTATATTATAGTGCTAATTAACTTTTTAATATATTGTTGAAATATTTCAACTATATCTTGAATTTGATATTTTAGACAAAGGATTATGTCCTTTTCAGTGTTCATGGTAATTAATAATATAACAATTGTAGTCTGTGGATGAGGTCGATACGATGTTATATCGACCTGCAAAAGCATATCGACCTCGGATTTTATCCTCGGTCGGTATGCTTTTCCCAGGTCGATATAACATCGTATCGACCTCATACACAGACTATAATTGTATAATATCTACCTCTTTCTATTTCTTTTATACAAATATCTTTCTATTGAGATTATTGAATCGTATCTACCTATCACAGCTTTAAAATATAAATTTCCTGGCTAATGATTGGTCTCTTCCTGAAGTCATAGATCTTGGTCTTTTTCAGGAAATAATCTTTTGGTTAATTACAATCCACTGCGCCAGGAAAGAACATGCGTCCTAAAGTTACGGGTCAATATCTTCCTTGGTAAAGAATGTTCTAGTTGTAGTCTATTCCTTCCTTGGTGAATTACTATATCTTTATAAAAGATTAGAAGGCAATAAAACGATATATAGAAGAAATCATAAGTTTCACTAATGGTATATGACGTCTTTAGTTGTTCTAAGCTCATGACAAGAACTCTATTTACTTACTTAGGTGTAGACTTACACGTTAGATCGATACACATGAGAACTGCAGATCAAATTTTATAGCACTTGTTATCGTCTTGACACGACTGAGGACAAAAATAAACCTGTATAAACGTAATGCCGTCAGGAAAAGGCACATTTTACTTCACACGGACCGGTGACACTCGTCGGTTACTTGCTATCGTATAAATATGTAGGTTTGTATAATAAATGAATTTTAATATCTAAGTATTTTGAATTCTTGTTTATATGTTTTGTACTAGTTTTGTATGCTCTTGTTCCTAATTGGAATTGTGTTTTGCATTAATAAAGTATAAAAATATCTTATTGTTGAGGAAAGTTTTCTTGTTTTGTCTATATTGTTTGTTACTTTGTTTTTGATTTTTTGACTGCAAATCTGCCACTTTGGTATTAACAATGAAAAGATATGGAGTAAATGCACATCAGACAAAGTCTCTACAAATAAATGATAGAACCAAGCAATGGAACAAAGCTTTTATTTGTTGTTCTTCATGAGGCCTTCAACAATGAACTTTGTTCTTACTTCAAAGTACGCTCAAGACAGTCTCTAGCACCAATTGAAGCGAAATTCATTGCTAATCGAGCAACGCTAGGTCCTGCTGTCTTTTTATGACAACATATCTCTTTTGTTTCTTGTTTGATCTTATCACTTGCGTCTGTCCATTCTGTTGTCACTTTGTCACTACCCCGTGTGTCCATTTTGTTTTCACTGTGTCACTACCCGTATGTCCATTCTGTTGTCACTGTGTCACTACCCGTATGTCCATTCTGTTGTCTCGTTTTTTCACTACACATATTACGTCTGCTGTCTCGTTGTGTCCATTGTCTCTGTGTCACTATCCGTCTGCCGTTTTGTTGTCCAATTGTCACTACACGTCTGTCCGTTCTGTTGTCCTATATGTTACTACACTTCAATCCGTCTGTTGTCTCTGTGTCACTAAATATCCGTCCGTCTTTGTTTTACTACACGTCTGTCTGTTCTGTGTCTCTGTGTCACTGCACGTCCACCCGTTTTGTTGTCTATGTGTCACTACACGTCTGTCCATTCTGTTGTATCTGTGTCACTACACCTTAAACCGTCTCTTGTCTCTGTGTTACTACACGTCTACACCATCCTTTTCCCCCGCCAGTTTCACTACTAAACTGTCCATTCTATTGTCTCTGTGTCACTCCACGTCAATCCATTCTGTTGTCACTGTGTCACTACACTTTAATTAATCAGTCTGTTGTCTCTGCCCGTGACTATATGTCCGCCCGTGTTTGTCTCTGTCACTACACGTCTGTTCGCTAGATGCTGTCACGGCGTCAGTTACACGTCTGTTTATTCTGTTGTCTCTGTTTCTACAGTCCTGCAAGAGTGTCTCTTATATTATTTGTCAATCTGATATTTTGTCTCTTTTGGCAGAAATTAAATAATTTAAGCATTATATAATTTGCCCGACTTACACCCAGAGGGGTCAGTGCAAAGAAAAAAATTACGCATACATACAAGCATCATGAATTTCAATAAATAAATAAGAAATGAAATAAAATAATTAAAAAAAATACTATTGTAAATTAAATATAAAAGACACAGTTGATTAAAAACGCTACCAACAAGCTAGATTTTGAATATTTATGGGCGTTTAAACCTTCTGCAGACAATATTGAATTCCGTAATTGATTTACCACAATTTTAGTTTGAACGGTTGTGAAACTTCATTTTTAGAATCGATCAAGTTTTTGAAAAATTTAATTGAACAGCCATTGCTGTTGTTTCAGAGGAGAAATCTTTAAAACGTTTTAAAACATTCATCAATCGATCGTCCCATTTATTACGCGGTATTGTACAACTGCGATGTTTATTATCGTAAAATAGTAGGATCGATCAATGTTTGCGTGGGAAAGATCTCGTGCAGGAAATTATAATTGTCTACCAAACAACAGTTTCATAGATTGGTAGCCGGATTAGTTTTCCCATAAACAGAGAGTGTCCTGAAATCGGAATGGGATAAAATATCTATGTACATCAATACTTGGAAACGTATGAAAAATTCATTTAAACTTATTGTTTTACTACGAGAATAATGTAAAAGTTGGGTTTGTCTTGTGATAATAATTATAATTCTTTATTGCAAAATTACACCCCTAAGGGTCAAAGCAATACAATACAACACAAAACATATAATACAGCATACAATGAACAATAGGTAAAAAGATAGTCGACTCTCTGACCGGCGTGGACCCTCTGACCGGCGTGGACCCTATATCAACTTTACTAATGACAATCAAAACTGCAAATAAGGATGTTTTTTATTCAAATAATTCAATTGACAAATTCTTTATATATAATAAATAACTTTATTAATGCAAAACACAATTCCAATTAGGTATAATGTTTATTAATGCTATTTTTTACCCTTGCGGGTTGACAGCAT
>MJUU01027022.1:0-11459 GCA_002080025.1 Modiolus philippinarum | reverse complement strand
TTTTTTTTTCTTTTTCTTACTTTTAGTACATCTTAAATGGTTTCTAGTGACCATCTACATCTAAATGAAATTACATACACTTGCTTTACACAATTCTTTGATAGACTAGTTAGTGATCAATATGTGAAAAGTGTACTGTTTAATATCATATAGTTGTGGCTATAGCTATCATGCAACAGAAGGTCAGAATGTGAAAAAGGTGTTGTTAAAGGCAAGCAATTTACAAAACTTAGTTTATGCAAGGCAATTTGTTGGACTGAATGATAAAACACTATTATTATTAGTTCAATAATGACCTTTTAAGTCTAGAGGTTGAATATCAGCTGTTATGCAGGTTCAAATGCACACATTTTAAACAATATTGAAATGTCGGAAAGGAAAAATAAAAATAAAATATTTCGCTCGCTCTTAAATTCAAGAATATTTGAAGTGAAAATTTTAAAATTAAAAAAAAAAAATTTCGCTCGCTCGCCCCAAATTTTATGGCCAAAATCTCAAAGAACAACTAATTAATTTGGTGTGGCCTTATGTCAAATCTTTATTTTTCATCGGATTTCGATGGGATTTTTTTCTATGGATTCCTCTTGATCTAAGCTTTCAGCAGTATGCCAACGGATTCTGTGTAGGTCTTACCGTTTCAGAGCTACAAGGGGTCAAAGGGGCCAAAATTGCAATTTTTCTAAATATGTCAAATCTTTATTTTTCATTGGATTTCGATGGGATTTTTTTCTTTGGATTCCTCTTGATCTAAGCTTTCAGAATTATGGCAATGAATTTGGCGTGGCTCTTACCGTTTCCGTAGCTCTTTCCCAAGTTTTACGATTAGATCAAATTCTGGGAAATGCAGATGTTAAGGTTTTGATTGAGTTATAGCTAAATTTAAACAGTTTTAACTTGCATGTATTCTAGATATTCCCAGTCTTCAAGTAAGTTAGAATCATACAGAAAACCAGGTCAAGTTGAGTTAAAGAGCTTTTCAACTCAGAGAGAAAATTTTTATTTATAAAAATTCATTTGAAATTTTTTCATATAATTTTAGGCATGACGAATATAATTATTTAGATGCTATACAACTAATATTGGATCATGGTGTTAGGAAGACCAACAGGACTGGTACAGATACACTTTCAATATTTGGAATGCAGATGAGATACAGTTTACGAGATCGTATGTACTATATCAGTAATTACACCTTTTATAAAAAATTGTGCTGGAGAGTACAATATTTTTCAAAGGTCTATGAAAGTTTTAATTGGACATCGTGTCCTTTAAACTGTAAAAATACCAGACCAAGCATTTCATTAATTTTTGTTTTTACACTTTAGACCTAATGGACAAAATTTATAAGGAGATCATTCATTTATGATAATTTGTTCCCTTTTGAAGATTAGTTTCAGAGACTAGAATCTTTCTCATAGGGTTGAGTATTTAACTGTATTCCTGCCGATTACCTTCTGTTACATCTGGACTTGCCACACAATGTTTGTCAGAGAGTCATTTATATTTGACATCTGGTCTGTAGTTTAAAATATTTTTTCAGAAGGTGATCATATCTGTTACACTGGTATCTACCATACAAATTTTGAAAGACTTAAATCATTCCCATTAGTCCAATGTATATTCAACCTATGTGAAGTTTCCTCTACTTGTGACCATCTCTATCACACTTGAAACTGCCACACATATTTCTGATAAATAGTTTTAATGGTGCATTCACACATAATTCGAATTGATTAGCATTTGATGCGTATTAAACTAATGAGTATCAGTTGTTGTTTTACTCAAAACGTATTGGTGATGTTGCATTCACATGTAATACATATCAAATGGGTAGCGAAAACGTTCTTGATAAGTATTCGATGCCCATTACACTGTTTACAAAAATGTATATATTTCTGAATGCAACATTTAAGTCCAATCAAAATCTTTAAGCCAGTCCTTAAATGGAAAAGATGCACCTTATGCAATGGTGTCATTATTTTTAACCTCTAATGTTCCATGTTCTTATTTCCAGAATATATACAGCTTATATTTCAAGATTACCATATTCCTTCATGCTTTTATTAACAGTACATATGGTAGTCTGATTGCATGAATCATTTTATGGTGTTGGACTATTTTCAACCCTTACATTAAATCATACACTGCTACATGTAACAAATGAAAAAAGGTCAATCAGAGATTTCAATCCCCCCGCTCACCTTTTTTGGACCAACACTAAAGTTTGATTTTGAAAATGTATATATAGGAATCATCAATAAAAATTTAAATTTAGAAAGTTTTTTTTTAATCTGACTTTTGAAAATGATCATCTTTGCTGTTAGGGATTGAAAAAGATATGGTTGCTAGGTAGAATTCCAAAAAAATAACAGGTCTTTAAGCCTGCAGGAAATTTACCAAAATAAGAATCAAAGATTTTTGCAGTCTTTCTATTGAAAACCATAAGTCTTAATGTAGGGAATTGAAAAAGGTATGGTTGCTATGTAGAATTCCCAAAAATAACAGGTCTTTAAGACTTTCAGGAAATTAACCAAAATAAGAATCAAAATTTTTACAATCTGACTATTGAAAATTATCATCATTACTGTTAGGAATTGAAAAAGATATGGTTGCTAGGTAGAATTCCAAAAAATAAAAGGTCTTTGAGAGTTTCAGGAAATTTACCAAAATTAATATCAAATTTTTTGGCAATTTGCCTTTTGAAAATGATCATCATCACTGCTAGGAATGGAAAAAGATATGGTTGCAAGGTAGAATTCCAAAAAATAACAGGTCTTTGAGACTTTCAGGAAATTTACCAAAATTAGAATCAAAGTTTTTTTGCAATCTGACTATTGAAAATGATCATGGATAAAATAAGGCACCAAAAAAGATATGGTTGCTAGGTAGAATTCCAAAAAGTAATGGGTCTTTGAGAGTTTCAGGAAATTTACCAATATAAGAATCATATTTTTGAAATTTAACTGATGACATTAAAGAGTTGCTCAATTATATGATTTCATGTTAGAATTTCAAAAATTATTGGTCTTTGACATTTTCAGGAAATTTACCAAATTTGGAACCGAAGCCAAAATTATAAATTCTTATTTTGGATTCCAAAAGCGATTAAAGTAATTCCCCATGAAAATGTAAACCACAAAATGAAAATTATACATAAAGTTCCAATCATATGCTGAGTACTAATTGGACCATAATTAAAAAACATTTTGTTTCACCTTACCCAACCTTACCTTATAATGTTGAGTAGGTAGGTAGGTAGGAAGAATTTTTTTTTAATTCTTTGCTAAAAAGAGGTTAAAAATAACTGGGTTTTTTTTCATCAAATTTGAGTAAAAAAATTTTCTATGTGAAAAGTCAATAAAATTATTTGAGTAGGGCCATTTCTTTAGGGTCGGTAGGGTAAGGGGAAACAAACATTACTTTAATTTTGACCTTGTTTTAAGTTTTTTGGTCCCCTAAGGGTATGCCCCCAGGGGTCGTACCAAATGTCCGCTATTGTTAGCAAATTAGATAAACATAATCGAACTAATATAGAAAGTTTCAGATTCCAAACATAAATACTTCAGGAGATTTCGTATATTACTGGATAACTTGAAATACAATTTCACTCATTATTCTGCCCTGAGGGCAAATTTCAAAATTCCGAAACCTTTGGCACAGACAACTTTTATAGTGTTACTTATACCCTTAAAACCAGGTTTCTGCAACTTAAGGTGTAAGAGGAGTTCTAGCTGAATCGTTTTTTCGTCTTTTGGGCCCCCTAGAGGCCATGCCCTGAGGGGTCATATGAAAATTCCAACGCCCTCTGTGAAGTTGCCACATAATATGTGAGTCGATTCCGGGTTTAAACTTTCTAGCCCAAATAGCCTTGGAGATTTCTTTGATTATTGGATATCGCGAAAATTCGTTTTCGCCCATAATTTGCCCCCAGGGCATTTGACAGAAACTCCGAACCCCTAGCGCGCTAGAGCAGATCATACTCTAATATGGTGCCAAGTTTCAAATTTCTACCTCTTATAGTTCCAGAGCTATTGGGGAGCACTACACATATAGGTTGGTACGTACGTACATACGGACGGACTGCAGTACATAATCCCCCTGCTTTCGCTAAGCGAGGGGATAACAAATAGTCGTTTAACGGATTTTGATCCAACATACTTAATGTCCATTTCTTTGTAGAATTTCCATTATTGACAACCAAGAGAGTGTTTTGGAGAGGATTAGCAGAGGAATTACTGTGGTTTATTGCAGGATGTACAAATGGCAATAAATTAAGTGAAAAAAATGTGAAGATATGGGATGCAAATGGTTCCAGAAGTTTCCTAGATGGATTAGGTCTCACTCAGAGAGAAGAAGGTACAAAATAGAAAAAAGAAGGAAACGGGGAATGTGTCAGGCCAAAATTAAAATTTAGTTTGTTTCCCCTCACCCTACCGACCCTAAAAATATGGCCCTACCCAAATTATTTTATTGACTTTCTGAGAACAAAATTTTTTTTAAACTTTTTTTTTGGGATAAATTACAGTAATACTACCACATTTTAGTAAAAATGGTAAAAAAAAATTTTCTTCCTACTTACCTACTCAACATCATTAGGTAGGGTCGGGTAAGGGGAAACAAACATTTTATTAATTGTGGCCTCAAAGAGAGAACGACCCTGGCAAAGTGGAGTAATAACAACTTAAAGCCACCATAAGATCTTCAATGAATGGTTAGGAAAACCATCACCCAATGGCAGGTTGAAGTCGGCCCCTAAATAAAGAGTAATCAAGTTCAGCAAAATAAACATCATCCTAGACCATAGTTGCCAACCTCTGAGAATAGAAAATCATGTAATTACACGCTTTTCAGTCTGAAAAAGCATGTAATAATGCGCGACTAGATTATTTTCAGATCTTATAGACATAAAGTAAACTAACTAGAAAACAGACAAGACACACAAAGGCTTAATAAATTTCCCGACATAGGACAGGCGCAAACAAAAGTATATTACCCTATATATCCAATTTGGAGTGAATTAGAACACCTGACTGATGACTGTAAAATTAAGAACCAATAGGCTCTTCCAAAAGTTTTACCATTAGGTAGATTTGAAAGAAATGCAGATGTTAAGGTCAATCAAATGATTGAATAATAGCTAAATAACAAAAATGTTACATGTTGTTAAGGGGGTTTGCTATTCCATTTGAAAATAAATAGTATTTCAAA
This sequence comes from Modiolus philippinarum, assembly GCA_002080025.1. Lineage (NCBI taxonomy): Eukaryota > Metazoa > Mollusca > Bivalvia > Mytilida > Modiolidae > Modiolus > Modiolus philippinarum. Next base: position 6,251 of record MJUU01027022.1, on the reverse strand, counting down.
TTAACATGATTTTTTGTTAGAAAGTTAAAAAAGAAGTAATTCAAGTGAAAAAAATTGATAGGTTCATGACCTCATTTTTGATATTTAAGGGATTGAAAATTTGGCAGGAAACTGAACTCCTCTGATTTTTCATAGGATTAACATTAACAAGGTTTGACCATGAATGAAAGTAACAGAATAAAAAGAATTTGGTGAAATTTTTACAGAATGCTCAAAAAGATGTATAAAATGAAATAATGGAAAAAAATAAGGGGGTCAATGTGCAAAAAATTATAATGCTTTTAAATAGATAAAATCTGAGCATTCCGAAAATCTGACAGAAATCGCAAAACAAAAGGAGCGAACCTCCTTAATTCTAGATATTCCTGTTCTAGAATTAGTTATGATTATAGGGCAGAAAACAAGATTAAGTTTAGTTGAAGAACTATTGACCCAAGAGTGGAAATCTTGTTTTAACTCATAACCACTCACTAGTGTCTGTGGACTTCTCTAGGGTCACTTTGTCTTAAATGTTCAATAGGGTCCTCCATACTTTACCGAATGTCACCAAACTTGGCTTATCAGAACCCTAGGACTCTGTTCTTGTCATTTTTGCAGTAATTTAATATTGCAGTCAGATTTGGACAAATTGTGCATAATCAATACCCAATAGAATTTTTCAAAGACAAAAATCAGTCATTTTTCAAGGGGGTGGCATAAAACTAAGGCTGGTTCTCCATCGTGGTGTAAGTAACAACTGTTCTTTTGGCCTGAAAATAATATCACATAGGTGATCTCTGTGCTTTCAGATTTCTGGTATCTCTTACCGTTTTCAAGATAATTGGGGTCAAAGGTGTTGGGGGGGGATGCCAACAATTTTTTTTTTATATTTCATCGGATTTTGATGGGGTTTTTTGCAAATGCTTCCTCGTGAAAAATGCAATAAAACTCTCCCCAAACATTTTTTTTTCATCTTGTACCGTTTTTCAGGTAAAAGGAACATACAACTCTAAGGCGGGGGACCTTGAGCAGTGCTCTATTTTTTGAAGGAGCAACAATCCTGAAACTTGGACAAAAATTTATATTTTATAGTTCCAGACCCTTTTAAACTCACCTCATGAAGTTAGGGCGGCTTATGTGATACCCCTAGCCTCTGCGTCAGCGTCTGGTTTAGTAGAATGGTTAAAGTCCATTCCTGCTACCTGAGAAGTCGCATCAATCATATTGGTATGTATCATTTAGTATGATGCATTTTGGGATGACAACAACAATGCATGCTTCGAATGCTGTCTGTGACCTACGATTTATGCATGAGTGACTTGGTTAGGTAGAATATAGTACATTCCAGCTTACTGACAAGTCCGGCATCAATCATATTGGTATGTATGATGTATTTTGAGATGACAACAAGGATGCATGCTTTGGCCTACATTTTACTTATGAACAAATTGGTTAGGTAGAAAGGTTAAAGTCTATACCCACTTACTGGCATATCCTACATCAACCATATTGGCATGCATGATGCATTTTGAGATGACAACAACAATTCATGCTTCAAATGCTGTCTGTGACCTACAATTTACGTATGAGCAACTTGGTTAGGTAGAATGGTTAAGGACCATTCCTGCTTACTGACATGTCCCACATCAGATATATTGGTATGTATGATGCATTTTGGGATAATAACAACAATGTATGCTTCAGATGCTGTCTGTGACCTACATTTTACTCATGAGCAACTTGGATGGGTAGAATATAGTCCATTCCCACTTACTGACATGTCCCACATCAACCATATTGGTGTGTATGATGCATTTTGGGATGACAACAACTATGCATGCCTCAGATGCTGTCTGTGACTTAGATTTTGCGCATGAGCAACTTGGTTAGGTAGAATGGTTTAAAGTCCATTCCTGGTTACTGACATGTCCTACAGCAATGATGCTTGCTTCGGATTCTGTCTGTGACCTATATTTTAGGCATGAGAGACTTGATTAAGTAGAATTGTTTAAGTCCATTCCCACTTACTGGCATGTCCAATATCAACCATATTGGTATGCATGATGCATTTGGGATGAAAGCTGCAAGGAATGCTTTGGATGCAGTCTGTGAACTACATTTCATGCATGAATGAATCTGTTAAAAAGAATGATTACAGTCGGTGCCTTTAGCCACTAGCCCTACGCCCGAGACTAGTAAAATAAGTCAAGTTGGGCTAGTAAAAATTTGAAGTCACTAGCCCGGTGGGCTACTTAAAATTGTACCTTATTAACAAAGAATCTTCTATAGGGGCTAGTGAAATTAAGTTCGGGCTAGTACAACACGGGACCTTACTAGCCCCTTAGGGCTAGTGAATGAAAATGTTTTTGGCAGAGACTGTGATTATAGTCCATTCCTGTTTACTGACATGTTGAGCATGTGAAAATGCTGTGCAATGAGGTGAGCTTAGCAGGTTGTGGCTGCTTTCTATGTTTTTAAAACACAGCAGGTAAGGTAAAAAATTGTTTGTTTTTTAGGTGACTTAGGTCCAGTATATGGGTTCCAGTGGAGACATTTTGGTGCAGAATACAAAGATATGCATACTGACTACACAGGGAAAGGAATTGATCAGTTAGCAGAAGTCATACACAAAATAAAAACCAACCCTGATGACAGACGTATTATTATGTCTGCATGGAACCCAGTTGGTAAGATTAAGTTAGGATTGTGAATCAATATATTATCACAGTTTAAAAATGTAAGATATTGAGCATTGGAGATGATTGTTGATGCATTAGTTGTTGTTTGAGCATTAACACTACTACTACTAACTAATTGGTGCCAGATAACACTACTACTATCTAATTGGTGCCATATAATACTACTACTAACTAATTAGTGCCAGATAACACTATTACTAACTGATTGGTGCCAGATAACACTACTACTAACTAATTGGTGCCAGATAACACTACTACTAATTGGTGCCAGATAACACTACTACTAACTAATTGGTGCCAGATAACACTACTACTAACTACTTGGTGCCAGATAACACTACTACTAACTGATTGGTGCCAGATAACACCACTACTAACTAATTGGTGCCAGATAACACTACTACTAACTAATTGGTGCCAGATAACACCACTACTAACTTATTGGTGCCAGATATGAAAAATGAATATTGTCAACATTGATGAACAATGTACATGTATCTAATGTATTGGTTTCAACAACCAATACCGTAAAAAGCCATGTATTATCCGCATTTGTGTATAATTCACAGGCCCTTTTTTGACCTTAAAATCAAGGGAAAAAACTTTTAGTACGCTGGGACCTTAACCATCAAAGTCTACGTAGAGATCAGTATGATCGTAGTTATTATACCCCCGCTCCGAAGGAGGGGGTATACTGTTTTACCTCTGTCCGTCCATCCATCCGTCCGTCATTCGGTCCGTCCGTCCGTCACACATACTTTTGTCACATTTTTCTCAGCAACTGCACATGACAGCTACTTGATATTTGGTATAGTGCATCAATATGGGGTCCTATACTGCGCCTCCCCTTTTCGACCATATCGAATCACCACTTCCTGTTTACCAACTTAGTGACTTTTTTACTTTCATTTTCAAAATCCTGACTTTTGGTCGCGTTTTTCTTAGCAACTACACATGAGAGCCACTTGATATTTGGTATGGTGCATCAGTATGGGGTCCCATACTACACCTCCCTGTTTTGGCCATATTGAATTACCACTTCCTGTTTACCAACTTTGTGACTATTTTACTTTCATTTTCAAAGTCCTTACTTTTCGTCACATTTTTCTCAGCAACTACACATGACAGCCACTTGATATTTGGTATGGTGCATCAGTAGGAGGTCCTATACTGCCCCTCCCCTTTTTGGCCATATCGAATCACCACTTCCTGTTTACCGACTTTGTGACTTTTTTACTCTCATTTTCGAAATCCTGACTTTTCGTCGCATTTTTCTCAGCAACTACATATGACAGCCACTTGATATTTGGTATGGTGCATCAGTAGGAGGTCCTATACTGCACCTCCCCTTTTCGGCCATATCGATTCACCACTTCCTGTTTACCAACTTTGTGACTTTTTTACTTTCATTTTCAAAATCCTGACTTTTCGTCGCATTTTTCTCAGCAGCTACATATGACAGCCACTTGATATTTATTATAGTGCATCAGTATGGGGTCCTATACTGCGCCTCCCTGTTTCGGCAATATTGAATCACCACTTCCTGTTTACCAACTTTGTGCCTTTTAACTGTCATTTTCCAAATCGTGACTTTTTCATTGCATTTTTCTCAGCAACTATATACATGATATACATGACAGCTACTTGATATTTGGCATGGAGCTTCAGTTTAATGTTGTATACTGCATCTCCCTTTTTCAGCCATATTCTTTTTACCCACTTCATGATTTTTTTTTTACTTTCACTTTCCAAGTTGGACTTTTCGTCACACTTTTCTTGGCAACTACACATCCCAGCCTTTTGATATTTTGCATTCAGCTTCAGTATTGTTTAGTTCATTGCGTTTCCCTTTTTGGTAATAATGCTGGGCTACTTCCTGTTTACCGACTTTGTGCAGTTTTTACTTAAATTTTCAAAATGTGTCATACTTTTCTCAGTAACCACATATCACAGCCACTTGATATTTAACATGGAGCTTGAGCATGGGGCACTATACTGTGTCTACCCTTTTCAGGCATATTGAAATTCTACTTTACTGACTAAATGCATTGCTATCTTTATGTCCCGCATCCTTCTCACATTATTTGCATCTTATTTTTCTCTGCAACTGTAAATGCTTGTATTGTGTCAACACTTGTACTTTCCACACACACTTACTTTTGCACTTACCATATAGATTCAGGGTTCAATGAGTGGGGGTATAACTGGCTGCCATTCGGCGACAGCTCTTGTTTGTACATACCTATAAATCGGTATTTTCATATCTTATCAACCGCACGAGTCTTTATTTACTATATCTGAAGACTTTTCTGAAAGTATTTAATGATAAAAAGGCTCAAACACGACAAAACTTGAAGAAAAATAACATCCTTTCATCAATCAGGAAGTTCAACTACTATGGAAAAATTGGAACGGGTTCAGTGCGAACCGTCATATCCGTGATTATCTTACATTTAATTTCATGTTTCTAAGTCTTTCATTCCTATAAAATGTTTTGGGGGAATGTAAAAATAAGCCACTTAATCCTATAATTTTGCATCTTTGGCACGTTGTCAGAGGCAATATGATATAAATAGCTCATTGTCACAAAATCAACACTTTACCGATCATGTGTTTTGTTGATAGTAATGGCGGCTAATAAAAATATTCGTGTTCTGACATCAAAATAGCATTTTTTGGAGGAAAGACCCATTTTTATGCCCGTACGTCCGAAATTTTCATCAAACATTTCTCAGCTTGTGAATACAGGAATGATTTGATATTTGGTCTGAAGCTTTGGTATGATGAGTTGTACTTTGTCTCCCCTTTTCAAGTCTGTGACTCATCTACTTCCTGTTTTCCGATATATCTGTATGGCAGGGGCATCCGTGTCCCATGGACACATTTTCCTTTATTTTTATAACTGTACATGCTGTAAGGTAGTTTGCAATTCAAACCAACATATTTTATTAGATCCATAATGTTAAGAACAGTCTGTATGGTCTGAACAGGGACGAACAATCGATCTTTGGTAAACTTGGCCAAATCCTCAAGATGTATAGAGTTGTATAATCCGCACCCCTAAACCCCTAAACCCTTTTTAGGGTAAAAATGTGCGGATAATACATGCCTTTGTACGGTAGCTTTTTATACCCCCGCTTTGTAAAAGCGGAGGGTATATAGTGATGGTGGTGTCCGTCCGTCTGTCCGTCCGTCCGTCCGTCCGTCATTCCGTCCGTCCGTAACACTTTAACTGTCAAAGTTTTCTCGGCTTCTACAGGTGGGAATGATTTGATATTTAGCATTAGGCTTCCAAATGATGAGTTGTACAGTGTCAGATATTTTCATGTTTGTGGCGCTACTACTTCCTGTTTGCCGATACATTAATACTTAGTTTCATATACCACTACTAATGAAAATTTTTCGTCAAAGTTTTCTCTTCTTCCAAAAGTGGAAATGATTTCATATTTGGTCTGAAGCTTCATGATAATGAGTTGTACCGTGTAAGCTATTTTCAGGTTGGTTGCGCTACTACTTCCTGTTTAACGATACACTGGTACTAAGTTATATATACCACTACTAATGAAAATTTTC